>QFEM01000831.1:0-14447 GCA_003316205.1 Boletus bicolor
TACAGGCGCGCGCACAGACCATGCTATGTGTGAGAGGAACTACCATAAATAGACTAAGTGGAGAAGCTAGGCACGGGAAAAGAAGTAACGGAGATTAAAGAGGCAGTGTGAGAAGAGCGGAAATTAAAAGGGCGTGGGTACCATGAGGTATGATGTCATTGGTTCTAGACCTGGTCATGTGCTGGTTCCCATGGTCACGTGCACTGATCACATGACTGGGAAAGAGAAAAGTTGAAGTGCGAAAAAGTTTGAAAATGTTCATATTATAACAATAATGATGCCACTCTTCCAGCGCCTGAATAACTGCTAAAAGCTCCTTATCATAAATAGGATAATTGCACTCAGCACTGTCAAAGGAATGAGAAATGAAGGTGATAGGCCTCCAATTACCATTGCTGCATAGTGTTGAGAGCACAGCTCCCGTGGCAATATCCGAGGTGTCCGTTTCTACCCGAACCTCCTGATCGTGATTTGGATATACAAGAAGGGGGCTGTGGTAAATTTCTTCTTGAGAGCTTCGAATGCTGCTTGTTGGTCGGGACCCCATGTGAACAGAACATCTTTCTTGGTAAGATCGTTCAAGGGGCGTGCGACTTCAGTGAAGCCTGAGATGAAATGCTGATAATAATTACACAAGCTGAGGAAACCTTGGAGCTGCTTTAACTGAGTAGGAACCAGCCAGTCCATAACTCCAGAAACTTTCTTTTCCTGCATTTCCACCCCCTTTTTAGATACGACCATACCCAGAAAGTCCACCTGATCTTTGGAGAAGAAGCATTTGGAGGGCTTTACATAAAGATCATTTTCGCGTAAGCAACATAAGACCTCCTTAACAACCTCCTCATGCTCCTCTTTTGTCTTCTTCGACGTAAATATCATACAATCATCAATATAAATAATTACTACTGTGTACATATCGTTAAAAATGTCATTCATCATCTGTTGGAAGGTAGGGGGTGAATTGGTCATCCTGAAATACATAACCATTGGTTCATAAGCACCAATGGGCGTAATGAATGCGCCCTTCCATTCATCGCCTTCCTTGATTCGAACATTGTTATAGCCCCATTGGAGATCCAGGGCTGTAAACATGTCAGCGTTCTTGGGCCGATTGATAAGCTGTGGAATTAAGGGGAGGGGATAAGAGTTCTTGATGGTGCCTTCATTTAGATAGTGATAGTCCATAACCATCCTTTTCTTCCCATCTTTTTTTGGAATAAAGAAGACTGGTGAGGTCTGCGGAGATTTTGAAGGTTTGATATATCCCTTCTTGAGTTCTTTGTCGATATAGGTACGGACTTCGTCCATTTTGATATCCAATAGGGGAATTACTCAACCCTTCTTCAGAACGAAGTCCAGCTTGAGATCTATGGCATAATCCCAAGGTTTTCGAATGGGCATGTATTCGGACTCTTTCTCCAAGAACACATCCAAGAACTTGTGGTACGTCTCTGGAACCTGTTCTTTTAGTCCATCTTCTATAGTACAAAGAACTGCTGGAGAGTAACCATGAATTAGGGGTCCAAGTCCCATAATTTTACAGTATTGAGTACAATGGGGGAAGGAAATCGTTTGAAGGGTCCAATTGATGACAGGGTTGTGGCGATAAAGCCAGTCATACCCGATGATCATGCGATGTGTGCCAATTTTGGAAATATAAGCATCTATGGTTTCATAATGTCCAGCTATTTCCACAATCAAAGTGACTGCATGCCTAATTTGTCCAATGGCTCCTTCAGAGCCATCTGCATTATGTATTTTTATGGGGTTTTCCAAAGTATAAAAGGGAATGCCATGACGGCGAACGTAATTATGATCAATAAACATGTGAGAAGCTTCCAAGTCCAAGAGAGCTTTGAACTAGTAGACTTCCCACTGGCCATTCCACATACAACGTATGATGGTCTCAAGTGAGAACTCTCCACTGAATGACAATGTCGTTGTACAGTGCATCGTGACCTTGAGGGGTTTATAAATAGAAGATATTTTTTGTTGTTTTGTAAGAGAATTAAGCACACTATATTTTTGCTCCGGTGCCATGCTCAACTGAGATGCTCTTATGGAGGAACAAGAAAGACTATGTAGTACACAAGATAAATCGGAAATTGGAAAATCAGAGTCAGAACAAGAAGAAAATTGTTCAGATGTTATGATGGCCGGGAGGCTATCGTAATGGGGCCTTCACTAGCAAAGAGTCGCTTGGAGGGTGATGACGCAGTAACACCTGGGGGTTTCCTACAGGTGTTCGAAGTAGTATGCACTAGGGGTTTCCTATGCATGGGACAAGGGGAGACACACTGGGGTTTCCTACATGCGGGTGACAAGGGTTCGACTAGGGCGGGAGCCCGTAGGTCAACAAGGACGAATCGTTCGACTGGGGAAGATCCCATGGGCTGACAAGGGTTCCTTATAGAAGGAATAACAAGGAGTGGTCACTTAGAAGTAGACCGGAGACTTAGAGAAGTCCTGACGAAGGGAGAGGCGTAGATTGCCTAGCAGAGGCGAGGTACAAGAGTGGGTACTCAAGGTAGCTTGAAGGAGGTCTAAGCTAGGGAATCCTATCGTAAAGGGAAGGGTTTATATAGCCTCGGATATGCGCATGGGCCAGATGTGGAATAATGTGGGACCGGGATAAACCATGGGATACGCGTATGGAACCAGGAGAAGCGCGTATCCTGTGTATTGTAACAAATAGGAATGGAGAAAGAAGAGAAGCATGGACACATGCATGGAGCATGCGAAACATGTGTCTGACTATCGTGGGATAATCAACGAAGGTGTGAGACAAGTGGAATGTACCTTCGGTATAGAGCGAGGGGAAGCCGAAGGCGGAGAAAAGGAAAGAAGTCCAATGGGCGAGCAAGGACACGGAGGATGCGTGGTCCTGGTGCTGGTAGTACAAGGAGAGAGAGTAAACATAGTAAATGTAAGAAAGAAAAGAGAAGTCATAACATCAGACACATGAACACTCTCAATGTTCACGTGCTATTGCCTTTTAAAGCCTCTGCCATGCGATGCTTGGCTTCGGCCTCAAACATGTCCCGGTAAAAAGCTTCGGCTTCTTCTGAGATATATGATCTGTGATCGGCATTTGGTACTGCGGCTGCTGAGGCTGGTGGAGTGGGAAGGGGACATCCAGGGTAATAGAAGGCCACTTGGGCCTGAGAATAAACATCTTGTTGGGGTGTGAAGATGTACTGTCCAGAATCATAGTCCCAGATAGTAAATTGTTGCCTCTGTTGAGGCAGACAAGCAGGACGGCGGTTAGGGTTTGAGGGGCAATCAGGTTTAATATGTTCTGGTTTGCCACAGAGGAAGCAAGTCCTTGTGTCGGGGCAAGAAGGTGTAGCAGCTTGCTGAACACCAATCTCTATTGGGGCCCCTCAGCCTGGTTGTGTGCCGTACTGTGTAAATTGCAGACGAGAAGGAGAGGGGGGGGTTGGAGGGCGTGGGATAACAAGCTTGTCGTGGGAGGAAACAGGCATTAGAAGGAGGCCCTCGTTTGATCGCTATCTGCTCAAACGCTCTTCCAATGGAACGGTAAGCGTGAGCAAGATCATTGTAGTCAAGATCTCCGACAGGCTGATTGAGCCGAGTCCTTTCGTAAATGCGGTAATCAACCGCCTTCTTTAGAAGAGTCACCACATGGTAATCTTCTATGTCCGATTCCTTTCTAAGAACCTCGAACCTTTGGAGGAAGAGATCAATTGGGTGCCCGTTTTGTTTTAAGCCCTCTAACTTCTGTAAGGATTTGTGGGCGAGGATATCAATGTGGAAATATAATTTGATCTCGTCCTGGAGGACTTCCCAAGAGGGCCAGGCCGAGTCTCCTCTTTTGCCGGTAACCGTACCATGCTCATCGGTTAGGTTTTCATCTTCCCAATCGAGATACCTCTCAAGGGTGATTGGGGCGAACCCTTCAGCCTTCTTCTCAAATCGGGAGAGCACGGCCACAGCCCATAACTTATCCAATCACCATTTCTGCGCCTCAACCCATAAGCATAACTTGACCCACCACACTTGCCAAGTACTCCTATCACCATCCCATTTCTCGGAATCGGCAATCTTTTTCATAATGTTATTCTTTTCAGACTCAAGATTTAGGGTGGCAATATGCCTTATGAGATCGTCTAAATCCACTTCCACCATATTTGGTTACTGAGTGAAGAACAGCTTTTGGACGGAGGTATGGATGAAGGAAGTCGAAAAAGTGATAATGATTCTTGAGTTCAAAAAGTGGAAGGTGATGTGCTTGACACTGACAATCTAATCTGCACTGGTAAACTTTGTGGGGGCAAGAGTGAGGAAGAGGGGCAAGGTGAAGGTTTCCTAAACATAGGTTTCTGTCTTGGATGAAATCGACCGGAAGATGGTCGTTTGGATCTTGTTCTTCTTTCACCTCCTTACTGTGCAGACTATTCCAACCACGCTCTGGGGAGACTACACAGATGAGGTTGGAAATGATAGGGATGGGATCAGAGATAGTATCTCCGTCTTCTTTGGCAATTCCAAGGGTGACCACAGTGGCCCTGGTAACATATCTTAACTACGAGAGATTTCTACACGAGAACTACTGGCTCAGCCACTGGCAGCACGATGGCTGTGATCTGATGTCGCCCTGTGCAAATGTGGCACGACCCACATGTGGTATCACCTCACAAGAGGGACTGAGAAGTTTGCTAACTAACACATCAAAAGCTTGCCAGCTAAGGCACACCCTAAAGGCACGGGTGTAGAGAAGGATAATGTCACAGAAAGCTCCAGCGGGCATCCCTTAGCTCTGAGATTCGAGCATTGTGTATGCAAGTCTAATCCAAGTATAATGACCCTATCGCAAACAACAAAGAAACCACAAGGCTCGACCACTCGCAGGCTACACAAGTCCTGGCAAACAAAGAAAAGAGATGCGGGAGAAGATAAGGAGGAAGGTAGTTGCTTCCATTCAATGCAGGCCTACAATCAGGAACAAGTTCCAAAGGCAATGATCAGTAAAGCAACAAACAAGTGGATTAGACTGGGGAATCCAGTTGTAGAGTGCTGGCTTATATATGTACAGGCACGCGCACAGACCATGCTGTGTGTGAGAGGAATTACCATAAATAGACTAATGGGAGAAGCAAGGCACAGAAAAGAAGTAGCGGAGATTAAAGGAACTGTGTGAGAAGAGTGGAAATTAAAAGGTCATGGGTACCATGAGGTATGACATCATAGGTTCTAGACCTAGTCATGTGCTGGTTCCCACAGTCACATGCACAGAGCATGTGACTGGAAAAGAGAAAAGTTGAAGTCCAAAAATGTTTGAAAATGTTCATATTATAACAGTCAGTGGCGCCAATGAGAAATGGTATAAGCTGCGCACTCAGTGGTGTGGTTGATAGCAATGCTCATGCAAGTGATGTGGGCTCATCTGTCAGCCTCTGCTAACATATCATCAAGGGTGTCATAGAGTGACACAAGATGTTTGATGACTTGACCTTTGTGGTGAATGTTGAAGCAATACATGTAATGGCAGAGCCATGCACAGGATGACACACCTGGAGTGCCTGGTTTAATGGAATGGGCACTGGTTCAAGATCAAGATCAATTGTAACTCAGCACAGCTGAGTTTGTATCTAAATACAATGAGTGTGTGAACTATTATACATATAGAGTATTACTATGTTCAACAGTGAAAATCCCCAGAAGTTCTACGGGAGAAATGTTGGTCAGTGTTAAGCCCTTGACTAACCACTAGGCAATGCACCTAATGATCAACCTACAGAACAACACAACAGAAGCAATGAGAGTACAAGGCAGAACAAGCCAAGTACTATAGTGAGCGAGATGTGGATCTAACCACAAGTTCAAGAGTAAACGGATAGAATTCCAAAACTAGGTTACATCAAGTAAGCGACTAACTATATATACAGTACTGCTTGAGGGCAGGCGTGAGATATAGAATGTACTAGAAGGTTATGTAATGTGATGTCATGATGACATCATAGCCTGGAACATTGGGTGAAGGGGAAAACTAAATAAAGGTGAAACAAATGACAAGAGATGCTATCAGGGTGAATCACCAATGCATGTGAAACGGTATTTAAATAGAGGTACAAGGGAAGAGATCTGGGTAAAGGGGAAACGAATCGAGATCTAGATCTGGGATCTAAGATCGGGATTTAGGAGGGACCATAATGAGAGGTCAGTGATAACAGTTTGAGAGGGGAAACGATAAGGGAAACAAATGAAGGAGCGTGATATCGGATCTAGCCGAGATAAGATAAGATAACGGTAAAGACGGTGGATGAAGGAAACGAGAGGGAACAGAGAGGGGAAATAGGGGCATAAATAGACTGTGGCGGTGAAGAGTTAGCTAAGGGTGCCATGACTTAGCTAGAGTAGCGGTCGGATATCCAATGGGACCTGTAAATAGGGGTGAAATCTTACAGTCAGTTGGAACATAGAATAACATACATATGTATACTTGCGCTTTGCTCTGGTGGTTGCCCCTTTGCAGGCCATGAATTTGGTCTTGCAAAGTGGTAATCTGTTGCAGCAGAAAAGTAGCATTGAGGTTCAGAGAGGGGACATTTGCAGTGGACATCGATCAGGCAATGATAGTCTGATGAAAACAGTGCACACTGCCCAGGTTTTCAAAAGGTTCTGGGATAGGCTCGCACAGTATTGTTGCGTAATGTTTCTGACGGGTCTTTAGTGGAGCAGTTAGCTGACAGAACCATTTGACTGCTGGGAATCAGTGTAGGCACTGGTTACTCAGGTACCAATCAGAGGCTCTATACTACCTACCAAAATGGAAGTTGCATCATGGACCTGCATGATCCTGCAATCCCAGAAACAACTTTTGGTCCTGTGTTAACTGAGTGTTTAGGACTGGTCCTCGGGTTGTACACTGCCCAAATCTGAAACCGTCTAATAATTGGCACGATATGTGAGTTCTGATTGGTTGCTCCTTCATAATTATGCAAACTTACTTGATAACTCTAACCATAAACAACACTTTGTATTACGGTTTTCTGCTGGAGGGATGGAGGCAGAAAGGGAAACAAACAGAGTGTAAACAAAAGAGGGAAAATGGAGGGATGGGATAGGAATAGGTAAACATGACAGATTGCTTGCCAAAAGCTGGTATGCATGATTCTTCCAAGTCCACAATACATGTTTGCCAAGGTGCATCAGTAGCTCATCCATGACATAGAATATAAGTCCTTTCACCTTTTGGAGGCACACATCGTCTGCCCATAGCCCACTGCTTACCTCACCAGTCCTTACTCCCCATGGTTGTCACATACAAGCTTTGTTAGTTGGCTCTGCCAGACGAGCTGGAATGCACAAATTTCTAATCAGCAAGCAGAGAACCAAGAGAACTGTGCAACTACATACTAGTGGCTCGACACATGAAAGAATGGTTGGTGTTCCAAATGACTATCCTACTTTGTGCTAAGATTCTTCATGTGAAGGGTTGAGCCTATCCTTTACAGAAAAATCACTACTTTGTCGGAACTCAAAGCACAGCGACTCATAAACTCACTCACATTTCGGGCAAAGGCTATTGTCTACCTTTTCATCGACATCTCTGTCCTCCCTGGCACCACTGCAATGCTCCTCTGCCTCTGTCCTTGTCTAATGAACCTCAATCTGCGGGCGGGAGGTAACAGTTTCTGTCACTTCAATAGGATTGTTATGACTCTATCGCGAACGACTGAGAAAACCACAAGGCTTGACCGCTCGCAGGCTACACAAGTCCTGGCGAACAAAGAATAGAGGTGCGGGAGAAGATGAGGAGGAAGATAGTCCTTTCCGTTTGATGCAGGCCTACAATCAGGAACAAGTCCTGAAGGCAATGACCAGTGAAGCAAACAAACAAGTGGGTTAGACTGGGGATTCCAGTCACAAAGTATCTAGCTTATATATGTTACAGGCGTGCGCACAGACCATGCTATGCATGAGAGGAACTACTATAAATAGACTAATGTAAGAAGCCAGGCACAGGAAAAGAAGTAACAGAGATTAAAGGGGCTGTGTGAGAAGAGCGGAAATTAAAAGGGTGTGGGTATCATGAGCTATGACATCATTGGTTCTAGACCTAGTCATGTGCTGGTTTCCATGGTCCCGTGCACAGATCATGTGACTAGAAAGAATAAAAGTTGAAGTCTGAAAAGTTTGAAAATGTTCATATTATAACACTACCCCCTTTTTAGGACTCGAATTCCAGGTGAGTCATGGAAGGAACGGTTGCAGTGAAGTTCTAGTAAGGGGAAAAGAGAGAAGTGAACGAGGAAACAGTAAGTCCACAGAGCTTGTGCAGGGCAGATGGATTTTTCTTGTGGAAGTTGGCAACTGCCAGAGGGGCAGTGTTAATGATATCGGCCAATTCCCATGTGTGATTGGTTTCATTGTATCCACACCAATGCACTAAGTACTCCAATTTCCTGTTTTTTAGATGAGAAGCAGCAATAAATTCAACCTTGAACTGTTCTTCTCCTTCTTGATCTACCTCAATCGTGTCAGGACGAACTTTGGACTGTCCTGGTAAGGTTTTCCGATAAGGTTTTACATGAGAGATATTAACTGTGGGATGAATTTGCATGGTGTGGGGAAGTTTAAGAGTGACGGCATTAGGAAGGACTGCTGAGATGACATAGGGTCCAATCCATTTGTGGGTTAACTTTTTTGCCATGTATGGGAGGTTTAATTTATCGGTAGAAAGCCAGACCTGCTGACCAATGGAATATTCCAGAGCTTCTGAACGTCTCTTCTCCGAAGCGGCGACCATTCTATTGTGTGACTCTTCTAAAGCCGCTTCTATTTCCTTGTGAGAATGACCTATTTCTCCCACAAAGCCAGCCAGTTTCCCTTCGAAACCCATGTGAGGGGCATAATTACGTGTGACATTGAAAGGGATATCACCAGTAGCAGTGGTAACGGTATTGTTGTGGGAGAATTGGGCCATCTTTAACCAGTCCGCCCAGTCATGCTGTCTTTTTCCTACATAAGCATGGAGATATTGTTCTAGGTCTCGATTAATGCGCTCCGTTTGTCCATCAGTTTGGGGATGATATGCAGTAGAGATTTTCTGATGGATTCCAAGGAGTTTGTAAAGCTCCTGGGTGAATGCAGACACAAACTGGGGTCCACGATCTGAAACGAGTGAAGAAGGGAGTCTGTGTATACACCAAATGTGGTCCCTGAATAATGCGGCTAAATCCGCGGAAGAACAAGTGTCCATCGTGGGAATAAAGACCACTTCTTTGGAGAAGCGATCAACAACAATGCAAATAGCCATAAAAGAACATGATTCAGGTAAACCCGTAATGAAATCTACAGAGAGATCTTCCCATGGATGCTTTGCAGCGGGAAGAGGCATAATTTTTCCTGCTGGTGCCTTTTGCTTACCCTTCGTGAGGGTGCACACTTGGCAGCTATCTACATATAATTTAATGTCTTTGGTAACACCAGGCCATGAGAAATAATGTGTAAGAGTATGAATGGTCTTGGCATGACTGCCGTGACCAGCAACAGGAGAATCGTGACATAGAGTTAGGAGACGAGTACGTAAAGAGGGAGGTACGAAAACTTTGTTTTTGGTATTTTTGAAAATGTTCATAGTAGAATTGAAAAGGAAGTCGTCCACTGCATCCACCCCCATGGAGGCAGACTCAGCTTCCAACTCCGAATAAAAGTCTGAAGAAAGCACAACTGAATTAATAAAAACGGAAGGAGGCAAGACTGTAATATTGGTGTTATGATCCTGCACAGCCTCCCCATGGTCTGGGCATCGAGAAAGTGCATCAGCCCAACCATTAGAAGCACCAGGCTTGTAAACAAAAACATAATTAAACTCCTGCAAAACCGCATGCCATCGGGCTTGCCGACTGCTAAGGATTTGCGGTTTTTTCCAATACTCAAGATTCTTGTGGTCGGTCCAGATCTCAAATCATTCGTGACCAACAAGATAGTGGTGCCATTCTTCCAGCGCCCGAATCACTGCTAAAAGTTCCTTATCATAAATAGGGTAGTTGCGCTCAGCGCTATCAAAAGAATGAGAAATAAAGGTGATAGGCCTCCAATTACCGTCGCTGCATAACGTTGAGAGCACCGCTTCTGTGGCAATATCCGAGGCATCTGTTTCCACCCAAACCTCCTGATCGCGATTGGGATAAGCGAGAAGAGGGGCCATGATAAACTTCCTTTTGAGGGCTTCGAACGCTGCTTGCTGGTTGGGACCCCATGTGAATGGAACGTCTTTCTTGGTAAGATTGTTCAAGGGGTGTGCAACTTCAGCGAAGCCCAAAATAAAACACCTATAATAATTACAAAGTCCAAGGAAACCTTGGAGCTGCTTTAGCCGAGTAGGGACTGGCCAGTCCATAACTCCAGAAACTTTCTTTTCTTGCATTTCTGCCCCCTTTTCAGATATGACCATACTAAGAAAGTCCACCTGATCCTTGGAAAAGAAGCATTTGGAGGGTTTTATGTAGAGATCGTTATCATGTAAGTGACGCAGAACTTCCTTAACCACCTCCTTGTGTTCCTTCTTTGTCTTCTTTGACGTAAATATCATACAATCATCGATGTAAATAATTACTACAGCATACATGTCATTCATCATCTGTTGGAAAGTTGGGGGTGAGTTGGTCATCCCAAAATACATAACTGTGGGTTCATATGCGCCTATGGGCGTAATGAATGCGCCCTTCCATTCATCTCCTTCTTTGATCCAAACATTATTATAGCCCCATCAAAGATCTAGAGCTGTAAACATGTCGGCATTTTTTAGCCGATCAATGAGTCGCAGAATTAGAGGGAGAGGATAGGAATTCTTTATAGTACCCTCATTTAAATAATGATAATCCATTACCATTCGCTTTTTACCATCCTTTTTGGAAATAAAGAAGACGGGAGAGGTTTGTGGAGATTTTGAAGGTTTAATATATCCCTTTTTGAGTTCTTTGTCGATAAATGTGCGAACTTCATCCATTTCAATGTCCAATAGGGGTATTACACTACCCTTCTTTGGGATGAAATCCAACTTGAGATCTATTGCATGGTCCCAAGGCTTTCGAATTGGCATGTGTTTGGACTCTTTCTCCGAGAACACATCCAAGAACTTGTGGTAGGTCTCTGGTACCTGTTCTTTTAGTCCATCTTCTATAGTACGAAGAACAGCAGGCAAGCAACTGTGAATCAGGGGTTCGAGCCCCATAATTTTACAGTATTGTGTACAACGAGGGAAAGAGATAGTTTGAAGGGTCCAATCAATGACAGGGTTGTGGCGATAAAGCCAGTCATACCTGATAATCATACGATGTGTACCAATTTTAGAAATGTAAGCGTCATTGGTTTCGAAATGTCCAGCTATTTCCACAATCAAAGTGACTGCGTGCCTGATTTGTCCAATAGCTCCTTCAGAGCTGTCTGCGTTATGTATTTTTATAGGGTTTTCAAGAGTGTAAAAGGGAATGCCATGACAGTGAACATAATCGTGATCAATGAAAGTGTGGGAAGCTCCAGAATCCAAGAGAGCTTTGAATTGGAAGGCTTCCCACTGGCTATTCCACATACAACGTATGACAGTCTCAAGCGAGAACTCTCTGCTGAATGACAACATCGTTGTACAATGCATCATGACCTTGAGGGGTTTATAAATAGAAGATATTTTTTGTTGTTTTGTAAGAGAATTAAGCACACTATATTTTTGCTCCAGTGCTGCACTCAATTGAGATGCTCTTACGGAGTTACAAGAAATGGTACGTAATACAGAAGCTAAATTGGAAACTGGAAAATTGGAATCAGAACAAGAAGAAAATTGTTCAGACACGTGAACACCCTCATCATTCATGTGCTGTTGCCTTTTAAAGCCTCTGCCATGTGATGCTTGGCTTCGGCCTCGAACTTATCTCTATAAAATGCCTTGGCTTCTTCCGAGACATATGATTGTTATGACTCTATTGTGAACAACTGAGAAAACCACAAGGCTTGACTGCTCACAGGCTACACAAGTCCTGGTGAACAAAAACTAAAGAGATGTGGGAGAGAAGAGGAGGAGGAGGAGGATAGCCCTTTCTGTTTGATGCAGGCCTACAATCAGGAACAAGTCCCGAAGGCAATGACCAGTAAAGCAAACAAACAAGTGGATTAGACTAGGGAGTCCCGTCGTCAAGTGCTAGCTTATATACGTTACAGGCGCGCACACAGACCATGCTATGCGTGAGAGGAACTACCATGAATAGACTAATGGGAGAAGCCAGGCATGGGAAAAGAAGTAACGGAGATTAAAGAGGCAGTGTGAGAAGAGCAGAAATTAAAAGGGCACAGGTACCATGAGGTGTGATGTCATAGATTCTAGACCTAGTCATGTGCTGGTTCCCACGGTCACATGCACTGATCATGTGACTGGAAAAAGGAAAAGTTGAAGTCCGAAAAAGTTTGAAAATGTTCATATTATAACAACGATCTGTGATCGGCATTTGGTACTGTGGCTGCCGAGGCCGGTGGAACGGGAAGAGGATGTCCTGGATAATGATTGGCCACCTGGGCCTGTGAATAAATGTCAGGTTGGGGTGCACTGATGTATTGTCCGGAATTGTAATCCCAGACCCATTGTTGCCTTTGTTGAGGCGGACGGAACGGATGACGATTTGGGTTAGAGGGGCAATCAGGTTTAATGTGGCCCGGCTTTCCACAGAGGAAGCAAGTCCTCATGTCTTGTGTGGGAGCGGGTGCAGCCTGCTGCATGCCAATCTCCATTGGGGCCCCTCGGCCCGGCTGAGTTCCGTACTGAGTAAATTGTGGACAAGATGGCAGGGAATTAGAAGGTGTGGGGTAACAGGGTTGGGAGCATGGGACAAAATGGGAGTTAGCAGGGGGACCTTGCTCGATCACTCTCTGCTCATATGCCCTTCCGATAGCACAGTAGATATTAACGAGGTCGTCATAGTCAAGGTCTCCAGTCAGCCGATTAAGCCGAGCCCTCTCGTAAACATGGTAGTCAACTGCCTTCTTGAGAAGAGTTACCGCATGGTAATCTTCGATGTCCGACTCCTTCTTGAGAACCTCAAACCTTTGCAGGAAGAGGTCAATCGGATGCCCGTTCTGATGTAAACCTTCTAATTTCTGGAGTAACTCATGGGAGAGAATATCAATCCGGAAATAAAGTTTGATTTCGTCCTGGAGGACTCCCCAAGAGGGCCAGGCCAAATCTCATTTGCCAGTAACCATTCCATGCTCATCTACTGTGTTCTCCTCTTCTCGATCAAGATACCTCTCAAGGGTGATTTGGACGAAGCCCTCAGCCTTTTTCTCGAAACGGGAAAGAACAGCCACAGCTCAGAGCTTGTCCAACCTCCACTTCTGGGCGTCAACCCACAAACGTAACTTGACCCACCAGAGTCGCCAAGTTCCTTGATCACCGTTCTATTTCTCTGGGTCGGCAATCTTTTTCGTAACATTGTTCTTTTCGGACTCAAGGTTTAGGGTGGCAATGCGCCTTACGAGATTGTCTAAGTCCACTTCCACCATATTTGACTACTGATCGGAGGATGGCTTTAGGATGGAGGTAAGGACGAAGGAAGTCGTAGAAGTAGTGATGGTTTGCGAGTTCGAAAAGAGGGAGATGGTGAAGTTGTCACTGACAATCTAGTCTGCGATGGTAAACTTTGTGGGGGCGAGAGTGGGAAAGAGGAAGGAGGTGGAGGTGTTGAGGTGTATATTACGATCTTGTATGAAATCAACCGGAAGATGGCCGTTAGGGTCCAGTTCTTCTTTTACCTCCTTACTGCACGGACTATTCCAACCATGCTCTGGGGAGACTACATGGGTGAGGTCAGAAATGATAGGAGTGGGAATGGAGATAATATCTCCTTCTTCTTCGGCAAGACCAAGGGTGACTGCAGTGGCCCTGGTTACGAATACTGACTATGAGAGTTTCTAAACGAGAACTACTAGCTCAGCCACTGGCAGCATGATGGCTGTGATCCAATGTCACTCTGTGCGAATGTGGCACAATCCACGCACAGTATCACCTCACAAGAGGGACTTCAAAAGTTTTCTAGACTAACATGACAAAAGCTTGCCACCTAAGGCACACCCTAAAGGCACGGGTATAAAGAAATAAATTATCGCAGAAAGCTCTGGCAGGCGTCCCTTAGCTCTGGGATCCAAGCGTTGTGTATGCAAGTCTAATCCAAGTGTTATGACTCTATCATGAACGACTGAGAAAACCACAAGGCTCAACTGCTCGCAGGCTATACAAGTCCTGGCGAACAAAGAATAAAGGTGCAGGAGAAGATGAGAAGGAAGGTAGTCCTTTCCGTTTGATGCAGGCCTACAATCAGGAACAAGTCCTGAAGGCAATGACCAGTGAAGCAAACAAACAAGTGGGTTAGACTGGGGATTCCAGTCACAAAGTATCTAGCTTATATATGTTACAGGCGTGCGCACAGACCATG
>QFEM01000834.1:0-17975 GCA_003316205.1 Boletus bicolor
CAGGGCATAGGGCTAAATGAAGGTACGAGGTATTGGAAATGTACATTACAGGGTAGATGAAACGGAGAGGCAACTCCGGAGGACCGGAGTTGCGAGAACAGTGAGATAGGTCTGGAGTTGGTGCGTACAGCACCGGAGATGCCGGAGTTGGGCTTGGGCGAAATATGGGATATGACAGCTACCTCTGATCGCCAAATTGGTAGACAAACTTAAGTCCACCAAATACTATACTAAGTTTGACGTGTGATGGGGGTATGTTACGACTCTCCATTTCTTTTCTTTCTTTTCTACACTTGCTACGTCTACTCAGTCTCCTTGTACTACCAACACCTGGTGTACGCATCCTTCGTGCACTTGCTCGTCCCCTGGACTTCTTTCCATTTCTCCACCTCCGGCTTCCCCCTATTCCATACCGGAGGTATCTTCCACTTGTCTCACGACTTCATTGATTCTTCTCACGATAACCGGACACGTGTTTCACATGCTCCATGCACATGTCCTCGCTTCTCTTCTTCCTCTGATCCGGTTTATCACGATACACAGGATATGTGCTTCTCCCGGTTCCATACGCGTTATCCCACGGTTTATCCCGATCCCGCGATATCCCACACCTGGCCCGTGCGCGTATCCAGGGGTATATAAACCCTTTCTTTACGATACGATTTCCTTAGCTTAGACCTCCTTCGATTTACCTTTGTATCTCGATCTGCGCTAAGGCAATCCACGCCTTTATCCTTTGCTCGTCGTCCTAAGTCTCCGGTCTACTATTAAGTGACCGCTCCTTGTACTTCCTTCACAAAGGAACCCTTGTCGGCCTACGGGTACCAACCCTAGTCGAACCTCTGCGTTGTCGCTCCCAAGCAACTCCTTGTCCCCGTGCTAAGGAATCCCCTTGAGCACCTCTGCGTCGTTGCCTCACCCGCGACTCCTTGTATCCCGTACTAAGGAATCCCCTTGAGTACTCCCTTGCGCGCTCCTTGGAATCCCAGAGTGCTAACTGTGTCGTCGCCCCCTAAGCGACATCCTTGTCCAGCGAAGGCCCCATTACGATAGCCTCCCAGCCGTCGTAACAGGGTATAACAACATGCAGATGGCAGAAGGAGACAAGTGGAAGGCCACATTCCGAACGAACCAAGGCCTCTTCAAGCCCCTCGTAATGTTCTTTGGACTATGCAACTCCCCAGCCACCTTCCAGACCATGATGAACTCCCTCTTCCGAGATCTAATCAACCGTGGAGTCATGGTTGTCTACATCAACGACATCATGATCTTCACCAAGACTTTGGAGGAGCATTGAAAGGTGGTACAAGAGGTACTACAAATCCTACAAGACAGCCACTTGTACCTATGCCACGACAAGTGCGATTTCGAGGTCCAAGAAACCGAGTTCCTAGGACTCGTAGTGTCTCAAAACGAGGTCAAGATGGATGAAAAGAAGGTTGTGGCAATCAAAGACTGGCCAGTTCCAACTTCAAAGGAAACCCTGAGAGGATTCTTGGGGTTCCTCAACTTCTACCGACGATTCGTAAAGAACTTCGCCCAGATCGCGCGCCCTCTAAGCACGCTCACATCGGTAAAGAAGGACTTTGATTGGTCGCCAGCCTGCCAACAGGCCTTTGAGCAGCTCAAGGAAACAATATCCACAGCCCCCGCTCTGGCTATGCCTACCAACGACAATCTCTTCCGCATCGAGACTGACGGGTCGGAGATCAGAATTGGAGCAGTATTATCGCAATGCCAAGACCAAGTGTGGCACCCAGTCGCCTTCATCTCTAGATCACTCAATGACGTGGAGCGCAACTACCATGCCGCAGACTTAGAAATGCTCGCGGTCATCTTCACGCTCAAAGAATGGTGACAATATCTCCTCGAAGCTGTCCATCCCGTCAAGGTGTTAACGGATCACAAGAACCTCGAGTTCTTCCGTAAACCTCAAGATCTCTCCCACCGTCAAGCCAGATGGCAACAAATCGTCCAGGAATACAAGCTATGCTTTAGCTATCGACCTGGCAAAACCAATCCTGCCGACCCTCTGTCCAGGAGGCCAGATTATGAGAAGGGGGTAAACACCGATAACCACCAGCAGATTCTTTTGCCCGACTCCCTTTTCGTAAAGGCCGTAGCCTCTTCAAGCATTCTTGACCGCATCAAGAAGCTCCAATACAAACTAGAGCACTTCGTGACAGAAGGACTGAAGAAGCCGGAATCCTCCTGGACCAAGAAGGACGATCTTGTAAGGTGAAAGGACCTTGTCTACATCCCGAACGACGCAAAACTCCGCGAGCAAATCATCCGGGCCAATCACAATCACCCAATTTTGGGCCACCCTGGCGTGAGAAGAACTCGCGACCTCATTATGAGCGAGTACTACTGGCCCTCCCTACATAGGGATGTAGAAGAATACGTGAAAGGGTGCGACGCATGTCAAAAGGTGAAACCCAAGACCACGCTCACCCAAACCCCCCTCCATCCAAATGAGATCCCTTCGGCCCCCTGGGAAATCATCTTGGTGGATCTAATCAGACCCTTGCCACAATCACAAGGAAAAAATGCTATCCTCGTGGTTGTCGACCGGTTCTCCAAGATGATCCATCTCATCCCCACCACCGACATGGTCACCTCCCAAGGAGTTGCCATGCTGTTCAGAGACCATGTGTTCAAACTGCATGCAGCACCCAGGAAGGTGGTTTCAGACCAGGGTACCCAGTTTGTTTCATCGTTCATGCGGGATCTATACACCCTGCTATGAATCGAAGCCAACCCATCCACTGCCTACCACCCACAGACGGATGGCCAGACGGAGCGGATCAATCAGGAGGTTGAAAAATACCTCCAAATCTACGTAAATCACCGCCAGACCAACTGGGCCGACTGGCTCCCCATCACCAAATTTGCTCACAATTCACAAACTTCCAGCGCCACCGGAACATCCCCATTTATACTCAATTTCGGACAACAACCGGTGATACCCGCGCGAAAGACCAAAGTCCAGAACGAGTCGGCGACGGAATTCGTAGAGTGGATGAAATCGAGCTTCGAGATTGCGCGGAAGGCGTTGGAAAAAGCAGTGGAGTCGATGAAGTCATCTCACGACAAGGGAGCCCGCAAGATCATAGAATACTCCATGGGTCAGCAAGTCCTCCTCGAGGCGAAAAACATCAAAACTGACCGACCCACAAAGAAGTTCGACGACAAGCGATACGGCCCTTTTAAAGTCAAGGCGAAGGTCAGAGTCGTGGTGTACGAACTGGAGTTGCCCAAGACTTGGAAAGGGATCCACCCGGTGTTTAACGAATCACTCCTCACCCCCTACGTCACCAGGTCCTATCCGTCCCAAGCCAAACCAAAACCCCCGCCTCCAGTTATCGTCCAGCAAGAAGAGGAATATGAGGTGGAACAAATCGTGGACTCCCGACGAAAGCGAAACAAAACCGAATACTTGGTGCACTGGAAGGGGTACCCCCGAGAGAAATGCACTTGGGAATCCAAGTCCAATCTATCCCACGCCACCAAGGAAGTCGAGAGCTTCCATTGGAAACACCCAGAAGCCATTCAGGCCGTTGTAGCTGCTGCTTTGCGTGCTCCAGCCGAACCTTGTGATTGTTCCCCTTGTACCCAGGGCACCCCGCTCTTTTCTGACCCCGGTTTCAAATCTCTTGCTGCCTCACTCAATCGCCTCCCCGATTCCCTCTTCAAAATCCCCCAACCAGGCTCCATGCCAATCCTCAACAGTATTCTGGTCGACCGGGAGCTCGACCCCTGAAAAGGGGGTTATGAAATGACTCGCGTTAAATTTTCATTTTATCTCTTGCCCCTAGTTCTTATCTTATCACGACTCTTCTAGAACGTTCAATCTATGACGTCACCATGACATCATCATGATATCATATTACTTAATCTTCCAGAACATTCTAATTCCCAGGCTTGCCCTAAAGCGAGCAAGTAGTATAAGTAGTCGCTTCACTCCATGTATGTACTTAGTTTTGGAATTCCATTTCTTTTGTCCAAATATCACACTTAGTGACTCAGTCATTTCTGTGGTCTTTTCAGTGATCCAATGTCGCTCTGTGCAAATGTGGCACGACCCACACACGGTATTACCTCACAAGAGGGACTTCGAAGTTTCTAGACTAACACGACAGAAGCTTGCCACTCAAGGCACACCCTAAAGGTATGGGCGTAAAGAAATATAAAGTTGCGGAAAGCTCCAGCGGGCGTCCCTTAGCTCTGGGATCCGAGCATTGTGTATGCTAGTCTAATCCAAGTGTTATGACCCTATCGCGAACGACAAAGATCCACAAGGCTCAACCGCTCGCAGGCTACACAAGTCCTGGCGAACAAAAAAAAGAGGTACAGGAGAAGATGAGGAGGAAGATAGTTGCTTCCATTTGATGCAGGCCTACAATTAGGAACAAGTCCCAAAGGCAATGACCAGTAAAGCAACAAACAAGTAGATTAGACTGGGGAATCCAGTCACAGAGTACTAGCTTATATATGTACAGGCGCGCGCACAGACCATGCTGTGCATGAGAGGATCTACCATAAATAGACTAATAGGAGAAGCCAGGCATGGGAAAAGAAGTAACGGAGATTAAAGGGGCTGTGTTAGAAGAGCAGAAATTAAAAGGTCATGTGCACAGATCACGTGACTGGAAAAGAGAAAAGTTGAAGTCCAAAAAGTTTGAAAATGTTCATATTATAACATAGATAGACTGATGAAAGAAGCAAGGCACGGGAAAAGAAGAAGCAGAGATTAAAGGGACTGTGTGAGAAGAGTGGAAATTAAAAGGGCGTGGATACCATGAGGCATGACATCATAGGTTCTAGACCTAGCCATGTGCTGGTTCCCATGGTCACATGCACAGATTACATGACTGGAAAAAAAAAAAGAGCAAGTCCAAAAATGTTTGAAAATGTTCATATCATAACACTCCTTGTATTTCCTTCTATAAGGAACCTTGTCAGCCTATGAGCTCCAGCTCTAGTCAAACCCTTGACTCTTGTTGACCTACAAGCTGTCACTCCAGTCAACCTTGTCACCTTCGCTGACTGTTGGGAAGACCCTTCTATCAAACCCTCATCCCACACTTAGGAAACCCCTAGAGTGCTCACTGCTGTTTGGAATCCCCTAGGCAGTACTGTGTCATCACTCTCCAAGTGACTCCTTGTTGCAAGGGCCTTACAATTACTCCTCACCCAGGATCATCATAACACTTTGATTACTCATACTTCATGTACTACCATCATCCCTAGGATCTCTTATCCTCAGAGTCCTAAAACACCCATTGAACTGCCTTCCCATTCTCCTTCTTTGGCTTCTCCTTCTTCTATACTAAAGGTGCTTTTCTCTTTTCTCACAACTTCATTGATTCTCCCATGATATACAGTCCATGCTCATGACCTTAAACTGATTGCACTCTGGTTGTAGGATGGATACCAGCTAACAGTCTCCTCAACTCATCCATAGCCTCTGTTAGCTAGAGGTTGTGCCCTTTATTTATCCCTGTTTAAGTTCACTTCCCACATTCCATATGCATGTCTCTATTTACTTCCACCCTTATTCTTCCACATATGATTTGTGCACATTAGGGCTAGGTATATACATAGAGACCCCCTATTCCCCTTATAATTCCTTAGCTTAGACCTCCCTTGAGTTACCTTCCTGTACTTTGTCTATCTAAGGCAATCTAGTGACAGTGTGAGTCAGCATGGTGTTATAATATGAACATTTTCAAACTTTTCAAACTTCAACTTTTTTTTTTTTTTTCCAGTCACATGATCTGTGCACGTGACTGTGGGAACCAGCACATGGCTAGGTCTAGAACCTATGACATCATACCTCATGGTACCCATGACCTTTTAATTTCTGCTCTTCCCACACAGCCCCTTTAATCTCCGCTTCTTCTTTTCCTGTGCCTTGATTCTTTCATCAGTCTATTTACAGTAATTCATCTCACACACAGCATGGTCTGTGTGCACGCCTGTAACATATATAAGCTAGCACTTTGTGACTGGATGTTAAGACTGTGCCGATGATCTCCAGATGTAACTCTGGAACTTCGGAGTTTAGCAGGAATAAGGACGTTGGCTTCACCGTATGTGGTGCGCCCTTGCTGTTGATTGGGTCCTTGGATTTCGGAGCAGAGGTTCGGAGGTAAACAATATGATTGACTAAGGCTACGAGGGGTGGAGATGATTTGGAAAGGGAATAGTTGGTGTCTAAGTCAATTATCTAGCTGAACTACAGTACTAGATACGAAGGTTTATATACAGAGGTAAAATGGGAGATGGAGTACTAAAGTCCGGGGATACAAGTATTTTCAAGGGGACAAGTATTTTCTAGGGTGAGTAACAAGGCAGAGGAAACTAACTGAAGGATCAACAGGTAACTACAACGGAGTCAGGGATAACGGGGAAGTCAGGGCATAGAGTATAATGAAAGTATTGGAAATGTACTTTACAGGATAGATGAAACGGAGGGGCAACTCCAGAAGACCGGAGTTGCAATATAGACAATATGGGTCCGGAGTTGGTGTGTACAGCACCGGAGGTGTCAGAGGTGTCGGAGGTGGACTCATGCAGATTTACAGGATATGACACTGGACTCACCAGTCTAATCCATTTGTTTGTTGCTTTACTGGTCATTGTCTTGGGGACTTGTTCCTCATTATAGGCCTGCATCAAACGGAGACGACTACCTCTCCCCCTCTACATCTCATGCATCTCATTTTATTTGTTCGCCAGGACTTGTGTAGCCTGCAAGTGGTCGAGCCTTGTGGTTTCCTTGTCATTCACAATAGGGTTATAACACATGGCATGGAATCACCATGAATGATGGATCAGAGGGCAAGCATGACAGCCTGCCCACAGCTCACTCACTGAGACAAGTTCAGGATCCTGGCATTGGCAATTTCTAGCCAACAAGTTTTTTGCAATGCAGTTTCCACAGAGAACTGCAAAGCACTGTAAGCAAATCAGAGAGCTGCTGTCAGTCACCAGACTGGTGGAGAACACAGGCTTGTGGGAGTGGCTGTGTGCTGTTTAACCAGAGGCATTCGCGAGAACCCCCTCTTGCAATTGAGACTGCATGCCAGACTTTCCCCCGGACTGTCCAAGTTTCTGACTTGCGTACTTTCTGAAATATGTCAATGTCAATGTTTCCAGACCCTCTCGCTTGGTTGAGCTGTATATTTCCCACGCACCATGTCTACAACATTCAGCACCCGACTGGCACACACATTTTTACCTGCACAGAGGGCAAGACCACTACGTTCCTTGATAGCTGCACCACCATCGACGCGGCCGTTTCGAGCGAGTGCTGGGCTCCATGACTTTCATTTTGACACACACCACTTTGTGCAGCGCCTGGAACGGGAAGGGCTGAACCGACAACAAGCCGAGGGGATCATGTCTGCCATGGCAGAGGTCATCGATGAGAGCATACGGAGCATGACGAGCAACATGGTGACCAAGGCTGACCATGAGAAGGTCTGTATTCGGGTGCTGGTGAACCACGACGGGGATTGACCGGCGCCGTGCAGCACCAATATACCCAACAAGTAGACTTTGCGCAGCTTAAATCAGAGCTGCAGTTGATGGAGAAGAATGATCTAGCGATGATCAAGGCAGAAAGTGATCGACTGCAGACCGACATGGAGAAGCTGAAGCAGCGACTTCGGGAGGAAATCACGCGGACGCAGGCGGGCGTGCGGTTAGATCTGAACCTTGAGAAGGGGCGGATGAGGGAGGAGAGCAGTGGGCAGGAGCTCAAGATCAAGGAGGTGGACACGAGGATTGAGCAGGAGATTGCGAACATTCGGACGGCGATCCAGGCGTCCAAGGTAGGACATTGGCATCGGACGAGTTTGGTTACTGAGACGCGATTTTTTACAGGCTACTACGCTACAGTACTTGGTCGGGTTCGGTATGTGTGTTGCTTTGGATAGTTACTGGCAGAGACTGACACGGAGGGAATGTAGTGACGGGATGTTCTGCACTGCTGATGGCGTACATGCGATTCAGGGTTTGAGCGAGAACGAAATAGATCACTACAACTACAACAACATTGATTTTCGCGTCTATAATGGTATCATGCTTCGTTGATCTAATCAATCATTTAAAGGTGGTATGACATCGCTTTCTATTTCTTCTCCGAGAGCGACTTTTTTAAAGGACGCGTACGCTCTGTCAAGGTCATCGTTGACAACGACATGGTCACACGTGCCCGGCTGTCGTGCGTACTCGATCTCCGCAAGCGCAGTGGCCAGACGTCTCTGGATGGCTTCCTCGCCATCGGTGCCACGGCCGCACAATCGGCGACGGAGGGTGGACAAGTCGGGTGGGGCGATAAAGAGGTACACTGGGTTCAGATCTGTCTGCTTGACCTGCCTGACGCCCTGGATGGGGTGAGTGGGAGCACAGAAGGAGATCGTGGGAGATGTACCTGAGAGTCGATGTCAAGCACGCACCGCCTGCCCGATTCGCAAACTGCGTGGATGGCTTGCCTAGAGGTGCCGTAGAAGTTTGCAGAATACTGGGCATGCTCGATAAAGGCGTGGTCGGCGATGAGGGCTCTGAATACTTCGGTAGATACAAAGTGATACTCTCTGCCGTCCGTTTCTCCAGGGCGGGGTTGCCTGGTGGTGTCTGGGTATGCTGTTTCAGTTAAGTGAATGAAAGGGGAGAGGAGGGCGTACGAGATACGCTGAAACCAAACGTGTCTGGGATGTCGGCAAAGAGGCGGGCGAGGAGGGTTCCCTTCCCGACGCCAGACGGTCCAAACACGACCAGGGGACGCAACGACATGGGGCCTGTCACGCTAGTCACATCAATGTGACAGACGATCCGCTCTCATCTCCTGCACCGCCACGTGACCCACACCCGACCCGACCCTCCCTCTCGTTTTGTTTGTTCGTCTTTTTTTCTCGTCATTTCCCTTCCTCCAAATGGGTGCCGTTTGCTGTCGCCCCACAGTGAGTCTTCTCTTGCCATTTCCTTGCAGACTCTCTCATATCTTTTAGCAGCCCGTCGACTTTGAAGGAGACGTTAATCTCTTCCACTTTATCCTCTTGCGATGTGTCGGTAAAGGCGCATTCGGAAAGGTAATTCAACACCCCTTTCCTTCTCACTTCCCCCCACCTACCCTTCGCTAGGTCCGAATGGTCCAACACAAACAAACCCGCGAGCTCTACGCCCTCAAGTACATCAACAAGTCAAAGTGTGTCAAGATGAAGGCCGTTGCCAACATCATCCAGGAGCGGCGTCTTCTCGAAGAAGTTCATTTCATCCCTGCTTTACCCTCCCATCCCATTCATCTACCTCCCGTACAGATCGATCATCCCTTTGTCGTCAACCTCCGATATGCTTTCCAAGACGACGACAACTGTTTCTTTGTCCTCGATCTCATGCTCGGCGGGGATTTACGCTGTCGGTCTTTCCCTCTCATTCCCCTCCCCTCCTCACCCTCTTCCGTTCCCACAGTTCATCTCGATCGCCTAGGCACTCTTCCAGAGGAGACCGTCCGGTTTTACGTCGCAGAGATATCCTCTGCCCTTGCATTCCTTCATGAAAGCCACATCATGCATCGGTTCGTCTCCCCCTTCCTCCTTACTTTTGTTCCTCGCCTATACTCCCATTCAGCGATCTCAAGCCCGACAACCTCCTCCTTGACGAGCGTGGCCATGCTCACCTCACCGATTTCAACATCGCTGTCCATTATTCTGAACGTCGCTTGCTTACCGGCGTAGCAGGAAGCATGGCTTACATGGCACCGGAAATTCTCACAAAGCGTGGTTACACCTACACTATCGACTGGTGGTCCCTTGGTGTCTGTGCTTATGAACTCCTCTTTGGCCGCCGGCCATTCAGAGGCAAAACCAACAGCGATTTGACTCATTCCATATCAAAGGACCACTTGAGATTCCCCGAAGATGCCGACAAGAAGTGCAGTCGGACAGGCATGCAAGTTATCAAGGGCGTGAGTCCCTTCTCTCCTTTTCTCCCACACCGGCTTACTCGTACCAAAGTTCCTAGACAGGGATCCAGCAAAGCGTTTGGCATGTAAATCAGGCGAAGGTTTCGATGAACTCCGACGACACCCCTGGTTCCAACCCATCGACTGGCAGGCTCTCGAAAGCAAGGAGCTACCTCCTCCCTTCACGCCTGATGTACGTTCGTCTTCCCTCACGGGAACTTTTTCTCAGCTCCAACTATTTATTCACCTTACTCCCCACCTGCAGTCCAAAAAAGCCAACTTTGATGCTTCACATGAACTCGAGGAGCTTTTACTTGAAGATAATCCTCTCAAGGCCAAGCAACGGAAACCTCGTGATGTCAACTCACTAAGCGCAGAAATGCGACAAATGGAGGAACAGTACGATGCTTGTTCGCTCCTGCTCTGTATTCCTCTCAACGTCGCCTATCTTTAGATTCACTTCTTATGACTTTAAGAAGATGCAGCGTCGGACGTATGATCCACATAACCAGCAAATAGTGTCGTCCATCACAGCCACGACGTCAACGGGAGGCTTAGTCTCCTCGAGACCAGTCACACCTATGGCTTCCGATCAGCATGCAGTGGACATTATCCCTGCTGTGATTGACTCGTTTGAGGGGGATAACCGTATCCGGTTGGAAAGCACCAAGTTCTCCGAGAAAGCTTACTCATGATCGTGCGACATATTTCACGCGCTGACGGACGATGGGTCGAAACCTGTGGAAATCAACGCCCAGATGATATGTATCTTCCATTTATTGCATATTCTGCGAACATCTCTTTTGCAACAGTAATAGTTTAGCCCATAACTTAATGGGTGTCTCCACTCCTTGCCCGCTGGCGCGTTAACTTCACATTGCTTTGGCCCTGCAATATGGATATCTAGGTCATGTCTTTATTTAGCCTCTCCCTGCCCTATGGCACATTTCTGATTACGACCCTGCACTACCTCTCGGATACCACGGCACCTGTGCTGACTGTTCTTTTCTTTTTTGCTTATTAAATATTACTCTTCTATCCCTCTGCTTTTTAACATTGCTTTTAGGTTGGTCGCCAAGCCCACCCTCTTTACATAATCCAAGCTTATTAGGGTTTTGTTGGCATCGCTGACTAGCTGGATTAGGTCTATGTATCACCAACGGTCATGTACACATTGATCGAACTTTTGGACCTTGGAATCTATCCCTACACTGCGGTTACACCACGCCAATGACTCGAAGAGTAGATGGGAAAAAGTTGTGCTACTGGAGGGTGAATCGGGCGACTCTCTGCGCCGCATCCTGAATATCATCCGGAAAAACGTCCGCCAGAACCCACCATGCATGTGGACGTTCGTCGTATTCGATGAGTTCGACCGGCCGATTCAGAGCCGCAAGGCGTTTTTCCAGCTCGCGGGACCCATCAATCAGCCCGTCCGCGGTGCCGACTAGAATCAGCGTCTTGGGCCAAGACTCCGTAAAGGGGATATAAGCCCCTGATACGAGGGGATCTGCGGGTTCAACGCCCGAATCGCCAATATACGCGCGTACCAGCATCCCAGTGTTGGATATGTCGATAAGGTCATTCTTGGCTTGCGACTTGGCGTACTCGCTCACGCGATCTGGTACCTGAATAGCGCTTGGTGCGATGGAAACGACACCGCGGGGAGACGCTCTGTCCGACTGCAAAACGAGGTGTGTCAACACGATCGCTGTCAAGGCGCTGTCAATCCCCCGTGTCGCCGAGGAGGTGCTCGAGCACACTGACCGTGGTTCCCCCCCGCACTGTCACCCGCGATGACGATATTGGACGATTTGTATCCCTTGCCGAGGACATAGTCGTAAGCGGCCACGAGGTCCTGCAGTGCGGCGGGAAAGGCGTTCTCAGGGACTGTGGCGAGACGGTAGCTCGGCGCGATGAGCACACACTTGCGTGTGTCCCCCGATTGCGAGGCGACAGCGCGGAGCAGCTGGACGTAAAATTGGACAAACAGTTGGTGGGTAGGGTGACCGATGATGTTGGCCCCGCCGTGGACGAAGAAGATGACGCGGGTGTCCGCGACATCGGGCTCGGCTCCGTCGCCGCGGAGGGCACAGAAAAAGACGGGGACGCGCTCTGGCGCCCTGAGTGTGCCGCTGTCAGCGAGGAGGGGGTGCGGGTGCGGGGAGGGAAGGGCGATTTCGACGTGGGCTGTGACGTCCGCCGGGATGATTTCCGGATCGGGGTGTCGGGCGCGCTCATCTAGGGAAGCGGCAGTGCCGAATGGCGACCCGAAGCCGGCAAATCTGGCACGTAGTGCTGGCAATGCGTTTCGCTGTGCGTCGGTCAGTGGCATGATGTATTGATATGATGCCGATGCGTACTGTGCTGGGTAAAGTGCGTCCTTATTTATAGTGATCAGGGAGTGAGCCGGGGGCGAACGGATCATAGTATGAGACGGCGGTATGTCATCGAATCCCGAATGACCACTGAGCATCCATCAAACAACGACGTTTCAGCTATTTCCAGAGTGACGGCGGGGAACCGAGGGAAGCCAAAACAGGTTCACGTACCACACGGTAGGAATCGTGTCAAGAATCCATACTGATGATTCGGGGTCACGGCCCCGAGGGAGCCCAAGTGTCAGCAATATTCCTGAGTTCAAAGTTTTTACGTGTGGCCGGGGGTCAAGCCGTCGTCGGAGTATTTGTGCCTCGTAACTGGACTACTTTCATTGGTTTCATTTTGACGTGTTGACACAGTACTGGTTTGTTCGTACCTGGCTGCATGGTGGCCCTTAAACCTATGGCTCGTTCCGGGCCCGAACTGCACTGAGATCATACTATATTATGTAGCTCTGCGCTGGCATCCCTTGGGTTTCACGCACACGGTCGACATACCGCGGGACAAACATTTTGATGGAAGTTTAGGACGAATTTCGTTTCTGCTTGCGTGCTCGTTATCGTGGGAGAATCACTATGACTACGGTTACTTGCCATCTCACGTGTCGATGAATGTGGTGGGGTTACTAGGATGTTCTGGTATGCATAACTCGTATTACATTCTGACTGTGACAAAGTTCTACCTGGGTAATTATGTACAAAGTCTTGGGCAGCAAGATAGAACATATTGTATCCATGTGCAAAGCCAGTTGATGATACATTCCTTGGTTCACACCTGTTCTCATTTCTTACATGCCCTTGCTGTCTAGCCTAAAATGAATTGTGTAATTCTCTGTGCTGCATCTTGAATCTCCTCCAGGAAGGTAGACACTACCAACCACCATCCATGTGGTTGTTCATCATACTTGACCAGCTTGACTGGCTGCTTCATGCTTGCTAGACATCTTTCTAGCTCTCTGGATGCATTGATCAACTGGTCACAAGTCCCAACCAAGATCAACATCCTAGGCCATGACTCCATGAAAGAGATGAGTCACCCTGAAACTAGTGGGTCTGTTTTAAAGTCCAGTTGGCAACTGCTGATGCAACTGGCAATTGGACTGGACCACAACCCTTTAGGACTGGACTGCAGTTGCCAGTTGCAGACTCTCACAAATGTACATACAACTGGTCATGAACTGGTTGCAACTGGTTTTTTAGCAAATTGAACACAACTAATAATGGACATAAGAACATGCAAAACAACTACAGATCAACCACTTTGTCAACTCCTTCCCATGCCATGAGTTGTTCATCTCAAACAAGAAGCTCCTGATACTTGACCTCCTTACAGATAGTTGAATTGATCTTGGCAACATCAATGACACCTGAACGCCAACTATGCTTCAAGATTTGAAGTTGTTCGTGTTGAAGCAAGGCATGTAGTGGCAGAGCCATGTACAGCTTTACATACCTGGTGTTCCTGGTTTAATGGAATGGGTGCTGGTTTGAGATTAAAATCAATTGTAACTCAGCGCAGCTGAGTTTGTATCTAAATACAATGAGCATGTGAACTATTATACATATAGAGTATTACAACGTTCAACACTCCCCCTTGGATGATATACCATAGTAAATCTCGACATATGGTAAATATTCAATCGCTCAATCGATAGGAAAGGCGAGATTTCAAAACTCTAAACCTAATTGTGACCTGAATTTCTCGAATTTGATGTATCTGAGGTTCTTGGTGAACATATCCGCAAGGTTGTCATCCCCGGGGATATAAAACAGACTGACCTGTTTAAAGGTCATTACAGCATCACGTACAAAATGATATTTAATCATAATGTGTTTAGACCGTTTTTCAGTGACTGGATTTTCAGCTATAAATAGTGATCCTTGATTGTCACCACAGATGGGAATGGGTTTGAGATTATACCTGATTTCCTCGAACATCTGTTTTATCCATACGACCTGGCGAGAACAATCACTCAGAGCCATATATTCTGCTTCAGTAGAAGACAGAGCAGTGGTTTTTTGTAAGTGTGAGTTCCACAAAAACACTCCATTCGCTAATTTCAGGTAATAAACCATTTGCGAGTGACTGGTAATTTTATCTTGACCCCAGTCAGAGTCAGTACAGGTAATGATGCCTTTGCCAGAGTCACCATTGTATACTAGCAAGTAATCACTAGTGCCAACTAAATAGTGGCAGATATACAGAGCTTTCTCGAGATGTTCCTGAGATGGGTTGGCAGATTGACGGGTGAGTTGTGTTACAGCATATGAGATGTCAGGCCATGTGCCAATCATAAGGTATAATAATGATCCGATTACAGTTTGGAAACAAGTACGAAGCTCTGGGTTCACTGGACCATCATTCTTCGCTGAGTAGTATCCCTGTGGTAGAGGTGTGCATACTGGCTTTGCGTTGATCATTCTGCAGCATTCCAACACTTTGTCGAGGTAATTCCGCTGGTCAATTATAATGCGGTGACCTTCTTGACGGATGTTCATTCGGAGGAATTTAGCTGGTTCCCTGAGATCGCGACATTCCCACTTTTTCATAAAAGCGGCTTTAAGTCTTTCGACCAAGCTCTTTGAGGGACCACAAAAGATTGCATTGTCAACATATATTATAGCGAGTACTATATTGTTTCCTCGCTTGTACACAAACAGACCAGCGTCAGTTCTGAGCTGTTCAAATCCTAATTCCTTCATGGAAGTGTCTTGCACGCGCCACCAAGTAATACTGGCTTGTTTAAGACCGTATATGGTGCGTAGGAGTTTGAGTACTTTGCCTTTTAGATTAGAGGGGGCATACCCTTCTGGAAACTCCATGTAGAGTTCTTCTTCCAGAATGCCATATAAATAGGCAGATTGGACATCAAGTCCTGAGAAGTGCCAGCCATTAATGGTGGCTAGGGCAAACATACATCACACTGTTTCAAATCGCACTACAGGCGAGAATATTTGGTCATAATCTAATCCTTCGACCTGAGAGAAACCTTTTGCTACTAATCATGCATGTTTCCGGCTGTCAGACTTGACATCAAAGACCCATTGATTTTTGATAACCTTGCGATTACCAGGGCGATCGACTATTTCCCATACCTTTTGTTGCTTAAGCATTTCAAGCTCAGTGTCACAGGCCTTCCGCCATGCAGTTTGTTCTGCTGCAGGTAATTTATTTATGTCCCGAAGGGACCATTCCCGATAATTGGGAGTATTGGATGACTGCGTGAATGGGATTGCACATGAACAGAGAAAGTTGATGAGAGCTTCTCTGGTGATCCACTCAACATCGTCCTCAGAAGGAGTAGGCGATGGAGGGAGACTGCCAGGGAAATTAGGAGTGACTGGTGCCTTTTCCGGTTCCTTTTCTTCACCAACTAACTTCTTCCATGTGGAAGCCTTCTTGATATCCTTTACTTGCTCTGTAGGGTGACGGCGTTCGCCATAGATGTTTCCAGGTCGAGTAGGGGGGTGACAAATTTGCTCACGATGAGGAGGTAGAGCTGGAGGGCCAGCAGGAGGAGGTCGGTTCGCGTACCGGCATGTGGGGTCGCTCAGGTTGTGAAAGTGGTGGGACCGGCACTGGGTCATCATCCTCTGACTCTGAAGGGTCTGAGGGGTGTTTCTCTGTAGAGTGAGGTTTTTTAGGAGTGTGACTGATGGGCTTATGAGGCCTAGCTCCTGAGCATCTGGGAAACAGATTCTCATCAAAGACGGCATAGGCAGATGTATGCAGAGAGTTATTAGGTTGCATGAATAAGTAATTATGCGAACTCCCAGCTGCTATGCCGATGTAAACCATTAGCTGCAATTTGGGTTGCAGCTTACCCTTTCATGTCTCATCAGGAAGATGCACGTAGGCACCACATCCGAATACCATAAGGTGTGAGACCGAAGGTTTCTCCCCCTTGAGTAGTTCATGGGGAGTATGCCATTGAAGTCAATTCATAGGCATGATGTTATATATGTGAGCTGCATGTAAAATCGCGAACTCCCAGTAGGATTTGGGTAAACAAGCATGAAGACGCATTGATTGTGCCTTATCCATTAAAGTGCGAATTAATCGCTCAGCGCGACCGTTTTGCTGGTGCGCATATGGGGCAAACTGATGAATGTGAATACCGTTATCCTGCAAATAATCAATGAATGCCTTGGAGGTAAATTCTCCTCTGGCATTGGATTTAAAGCCTTTGATATTGGTATTGTATTGTGTGCGGATGTATGAAAAAAATTGTTTAACAGCTTTTAAAGCCTGATTCTTGGAGTGCAAACATGTAACCCATGCCATGGAAGTATAATCGTCATAAAAGACAATGGCATATTTATATTTATGATAGGATTCGACCTCAAAAGACTTAAGGTTGGAATGGATCAACTCAAATGGTGCAGTTGCCCTTCGCTCAGTATGAGGAAATGTCCTATTGGGTTGTTTGCCTAGTTGACATCCAGGACAAATCTTGTCATTTTTTGGTACTTCAACATCTGGGAAGTCCTTTAAATGTTTTTGCGCAGCTTTGAGCATGTTCTTAGAAGGATGTCCCATGCGGCGATGAGGGAGATCATAATCCATAGAGGCCATAACTAATTTGGCATATGGATTGATAGAGGGTGCATGGATCCAAAACATGGTATCGGCACCATGAGAGTGGAAGGACAGTATAGTCCTTTTGGCACACTTATTGATAAAATCAATGTGACCTGGGTAGGCCGCAATGGTGATGCAGCGATCCTTGAGCAGAGTGCCCATGGATATGAGTTTGAGGTTGCACTGAGGCATATATACCACTGGCGATAAATGCACAGGGTGACCTTCAAACTCAACAATAACGGTGCCTTCACCTAATATTGGTGCCTTTCCATTCGCAGTCTGTGAGAATCTTGGCTGTTTGTATTCAGCGTATTCAATAAAGTCCTGTAGATTGAATGTAAAATGAGCCGAAGCTCCTGAATCAAGTAGCCAGGTGTCTGGAGGCGGACCGTGGTGGTCATGTTCGCGCTCTTTGCCTTTGCTTGAAGACTTATTACAGTCATCACACCATGCGGAAGGGTAACAAGGTAGTATATTTCGTTCACTACCTACTACAGATGAACAAGTATACAACATGTTTTTCTGTGGCAAAGAGAATCACACATCAGCGTCTGAGTTGATTAGGTGAGAATGAACTGACCATTGTTCAAAGGAGAACCCAAAATCTCCCACATCTCCCAGGTACTCATTGTAGTACTCTTCCCCAAGAGAGACTGTGTCTTCATCGTCGATATCCATCCAGGCCTTTTGGGCACTGTTGGAGAGATCCTCAAGGCGTTCCTCAAGAGGGATCTTGCTTGGTCCGACGAGGGACGGATGGGTTGTTACGACTCTCTATTTCTTTCCTCTCTTTTCTACATTTGCTACGGTTACTCAGCATCCTTGTACTACCAGCGCCTGGCGTACGAATCCTTCGTGCCCTTGCCCGTCCCTTGGACTTCTTTCCCTTTCTCTGCCTCCGGCTTCCACCTATTCCATACCGGAGGTACATTCCCCTTGACCCTTGTCTTCGTTGATCGTTCTCACGATAGTCGGACACGTGTTTCGCATGCTCCATGCACGTGTCCATACTTCTCTTCTTTCTCTGATCCGGTTT
>QFEM01000837.1:0-12813 GCA_003316205.1 Boletus bicolor
TTGCTTGAGGGCGATGACGCAGAGGTTCGACTAGGGTTGTACCCGTAGGCCGACAAAGGTTCCTTTGTGAAGGAAGAACAAGGAGCGGTCACTTAATAGTAGACCGGAGACTTAGGACGAAGGATAAAGGCGTAGATTGCCTTAGCGCAGGACAAGATACAAGGTAACTCGAAGGAGGTCTAAGCTAAGGAATCATATCGTAAAAGAGAGGATTTATATACCCCTGGATACACGCATGGGCCAGGTGCAGAATATCGCAGGATCGGGATAAACTGTGGGATGACGCGTATGGAACCGGGAGAAGCATGTATCCTGTGTATCGTAACAAACCGGATCAAAATAAGAAGAGAAGCATGAACACGTGCATGGAGCATGCGAAACATGTGTCCGACTATCGTGGGAAGAGTCAACGAAGTTGAGAGATAAGCGGAAGGCACCTTCAGTATAGAGTGATAGCGATACAAAGCCGAAGGTGGAGAAAGGGAAAGAGTTCTAGTGGATGAGTGAGGACCCGAAGGATACGGGGACCAGGTGCTGGTAATACAAGTAGACTGAGGAGACGAAGCAAATGTAAGAAAGAAAAGAGAAGTTGTAACACAATGGCTTGTATGAAGATAGACTTGGGGAGAAGGGTAACCCCTTCGTTGTCAAGGTCAGACTTCGGAAGAAGATCCGGGCAGCATGATAGGGCATCAGGGCCTGCAAGGAGAGATCCAGGGATATGGATCATTTTGAGGTCAAAGTCCGTCAAATTGATAAGCCAACAGGCTTGGCGACGGTTCAGGGTCTGGGGTTGTCGGAAGTAGGCGAGATTCTTATGGTCCGTGAAGACCTGAACGGGGAAGGCAGAACCGGACAAGTAGTGCTGCCAGGCTTTCAGCCCGTGGATGACTGTGAGGAGTTCACGGTCATAAATGTCGTAGTTCTGTTCTGCCAGGGAGAACGAGGAGGAAATGTAGGAACAGGGGTGCCAATCACCGTTGGCGTCAGTCTGTAAAAGAATACCTCCAGAGGTGTGTTTGGAGGCGTCGGTGGCAATGGCAAAGGGGGCCAAGAGATTCAGCATCTGTAGGACGGGTTTCTTTAGGAAAAGCTCTTTGAGGACAGAGAATGCTGATTGGCATGCGGAGGACCACAATCAAGCAGTGGTTTTCTTGGTGAGATCAATGAGTGGTCGTGTGACATTGGAGTAATTAGGGATGAAACACCGGTAGAAATTGGCGAATCCGAGGAAGGAGCGGACATCCTTTACAGATGCCGGAGTGGGCCAGGAGGCAATCCCATCAAGTTTGACGGGGTCCATGGCGAGTTGACCAGGTTTAATGATCATTCCGAGGTATTCGACTTCGTCGGTGGCGAATTTGCACTTTTTGAGTTTCAAATGCAGGTCGAGTTCGGTCATATGCTGGAGGACACGTTTCATGTGTTCTTCGTGGATAGCAGCGTCTGGAGAGGCAATGAGGAGATCGTCCATGTAGATGACGAGCCATCCTTCTGTGATCATATCCCTAAAGGAGTCATTCATGAACCGCTGAAACGTGGCTGGGGAATTACAGAGACTGAAAAACATAACCGTAGGTTCGAAGAGCCCCTTGTGGGTGACGAAGGCAGCCTTCCATTGATGTCCGTCTTTAATTCAGACGTTGTTGTATCCCCACCAGACATCGAATTTGGTGAAGATCTTGGCGTCTCGGAGCTTGTTGACAAGGTCAGAGATCAGGGGTAGAGGGTAGGTGTCACGAACGGTATGTTTGTTGACGTAACAATAGTCTTGGCAAGGCCGGAGTTCTCCGTTCTTCTTTTTGACGAAGAAGAAGGGCGAGGCTTGGGGGGATTTCAAGGGGCAGATCTTTCCACAATTGAGGTTCTCTTTTAGGAAGGCTTCAGTGGCCTCCTGTTTGGCTGGGGTGAGAGGGTATACCTTTCCGATTTTCAGGGTGAAGGTATCCTTGAGGTTGATTTTGTGGTCATAGGATCTCGAGGGAGGTATGTGATCCGTGGCTTCTTTTGAGAAGACAGAGGCGAACTCAGCATATTCCGAGGGTAGGACTGGTCTAGGTTTGGCTTGCTCGGCGGCCATAGCGAGTTCAGTAGCTTGGGTAAGCTTTCTGATGTAGCAGGAACCTAGGGGGGCAAAGCGAGATCTGAATTGAATAGTTCAGAACATGACGCGTACGGTCTGGTCATTTTCGCAGATCATGTCAGGGTCTTTCCATTCATTATATTTGAACAGACGAGAGTGGGTGATGGAGTCAACATGGATGTGTCGCAGGGTATGAGGAGGTGGTTTCCAAAACTTGGACGAGTGGCGGTCATAATCCATGGTGTGAGTAGTATAGAGCTCCTTGGATTGGTCGAGGGTTTCGGAGAGAGAGAGGGTTCATTGGGTCCAATCGATTATAGGGTTGGTTTCTTTCAACCAGGGGAGTCCAAGGAGGATGTTGTCGCGTCCTAGCAACATTACCATAAAGGTAACACGGCAGGCTATTCCTTCAATGTTAAGGAACAGGTCACAAGAGTATCGGACGTCCCCCTTTTTGTTATAGGAGTCGTCGGCGTTACGAGTGTGGAATGGGTGGTCGAGCTTCTTGGTGGGAAGCCGATGTTTGCAGACAAAGTCCCAGTCAATGCAAGATATATCTGCACTGCTGTCAATGAGGGTGCAGGTGTTGACGGCTTTCAACGTGTGATCTGGTACGATGACTTGGACAGGAATTTGCATTGCTTTAGTCGAAGATTGTACAAGTACAGATGCACAAACAGGAGAAGAAGGGGAGACTTGCATCGAAGAAGTTCCCCTTTTTAAAAATCCACTTTAAAGGCCACTTTCCGGACTACAGGGACGTCTTCATTGTCTTCATCTATCTCGACTAAACGTGGGACGTCTTCTTCGGCTTCTTGAACCACCTTGACAGTGGGTTTATTACCTGTGAAAGTGGGGCAAGCGGTGGAGGTGTGGCCAGGTTCACAGCAATGGAAACAGAGTTTCTTCTCAATACATCGCTTTCGTTCCTCGGGGGTTAACTTTGGAACATGGATGATGTCAACGTCCATGGCGTTAGGGTCTTTGGCAGGGGTGGAGTTCCACAGCATGAAGAATTGATGACCCTGGGTAGAGGGTCGGACATAGCGGCGTGATATCTCAGCAGCACGCTCCCATTGGATCTGGAAATGAACTGCCTTCTCGTACCATTTGTCGATGGTTGAGGGCACATTCTCCATAGACATTATCTTCTTCATGAGGATGGGGGGAAGGCCGGCAGCGAAGTAGCCAATGAGGACATTTTGGTCGGTGACCATAGCGGTAGCAACTTTGTTTTTGAACTCAGCAACATACGAGGACAAGGGTGGGGAGTAAGCACTATTCTTGACGAGAACGCACTTGGTAGATAACCAGGCAATAGCATTGTTGACCATGTCGTGGTGTTCGAACGCAGTCTTGAATGTGTGAGTGAAAGTGCTCCACGTTCCGATGGTGACATTGCCACTGGTATCGATGGTACCTTGGCTATAAGTGGCTGCCCAGGTGGCAGCAGTTCCCTTAGTCATGTAAGACAGGGCGAAGGTGATGCGTTTTGCCTCAGTGGTATAAACGGCGTCGTTGACGGTGAGGTAGAAGACAACGGTGGCGAGCCAGGGGAGTGCCTGCTCATAGGATCCATCAAAGGGCTCAGGGGCCCCGAGACAGAGTTCAGTGGGGCGGGACGACATGATGGGTGAAGAAGAAGGTGAGGGAGCGAGGATGGGTGAACGAGGACCTCTTTGGGTAGAGGAGCTAGGAGTAGCGGATATAGCAATGGGAACTGTCAGTGAGGTGGACAGATGATGAGCAAGAGATTGGGCGCGCCAGTTAGCTTCACTATCTTCAGTAAGGATCTCCTGATCTAAATCTTCTCGAACGTCAGGTTCTTGATTGTCGAAGTTTCCTGGGAAAATGGTAGAGGGTTCTTCTTCTTCAGAGGTCTCTCCTGGGGTAGGTTGGAAATGGGGAATTCCCTAGCGAGGGTTGGTACGAGGTGGAATGGTGGAAGGCTTAGGCGATGCTAGCCTTTTTGAGAGAGCTTAGACCTTTTGTTATGATGGCTGGGAGGCTATCGTAATAGGGCCTTCGCTGACAAGGAGTCGCGGGTAAGGTGATGACGCAGTAGCACCTAGGGGTTTCCTACAGGCGCACGAAGGGGTGTACTCTAGGGGATTCCTAAGTACGGGGACAAGGAGTCGCTGGTGAGGCGACAACGCAGTAGTTGCCTGGGGCTTTCCTATAGGCAGGCAAGGGGTGTACTCTAGGGGATTCCTAAGTACGGGGACAAGGAGTTGCTGGTAAGGCAACAACGCAGTGGTTGCCTGGGGCTTTCCTACAGGCGGGCAAGGGTTCCTTATAGAAGGAATAACAAGAAGCGGTCACTTAGAAGTAGACCGAAGACTTAAAGAGTCAGAGACGGAAGAGAAAGGCGTAGATTGCCTTAGCGCAGAGTGAGATACAAGGTAACTTGAAGGAGGTCTAAGCTAAGGAATCCTATTGTGAAAGAGAGGGTTTATATATCCCTGGATACGCGCACGGGCCAAGTGCAGAATATCGCAGGATTGGGATAAACCGTGGGATAACACGTATGGAGTCGGGAGAAGCGCATATCCTGTGTTTCATAATAAACCGGATCAGAGAAAGAAGAGAAGCATGGACACGTGCATGAAGCATGCAAAACACATGTCTGGTTATCGTGGGATAATCAACAGAGTCATGAGACAAGTGGAAAGTACCTTTGGTATAGAACGATAACAAGACGAAGCCGAAGGTGGGAAAAAGGAAAGAGGTCCAGTGGATGGGCGAGGACATGAAGGATACGTGGTCCAGGCACTGGTAGTACAAGTAGACTGAGGAGACGAAGCAAGTGTAGAAAGGAAAAGAGAAGTCGTAACAGCTAGGAAATATTTTCTAGCAGGAATGACAAGGTTGTGAGCGCATGCATCTTGATAGATGTGTGCATCTGTGGCTGAGCCCTCCCACCCAGTAAGAGAATATATGAAAAATATATTGAAATCGCAAGCAAATAAACAGTTTCGAGAAAGGAAACCCTTGCAGTTATGGTATGCTGAGTGCTTGGAGGCTGGTGGTGCTACAGGAATATGGCTACCATGGATTGCACTGATGGCGTCCTTGAAGTGTGGCCAGAAGCAAGGGTTCTCCCAAATCTTTGGGTAGATATAGTTGGCGGCAGGTAGGCACACTTCCTTTGAATTGAACGGGTCCAATGAGAATATGGATGCCATCTTGCAGAAATATCTAGTTCCATATTAAATCTGTACAAGCTGAGTCAGTGAAGCAATACCTCACTGTGATATTGTGTTGCTGAATCTCTGGAAGCACTCTCCTGTATGCCTGACCATCAATCCGGTGACACAGGAATATAGAAAGATCATGAGTTGCTCTTCAAGTGAGACAAATCTTGAATGTGTGAGATTAAGAAGGCAGAGTTCCTGTATCAGTGTAGTGAAGATGTGAGCAGACATTCCGAGTTCACAGTGAATGTGATCTGGATGTTCAAGGATCAGTTCCATCACCCACCCTTTCCCAAAGAGTATAGATGTATGATAAGGTTCTGGTTCAGCAGGGAGGCTAGCCTTGATGAGTGCTGTGGTAGCGGTAAGAATTTTTCTGATGATGACTGCTGCATATTGTTGCATGTGCCAATGGACTTCTGGACAACATTCCATGGTTGCTCACAGAGAGGCAAGTATTAGATTGCTATCAATCAATCTTGTTCACACTCAGACAAGTGGCTGGAGTCAAGCCATGAAAAACAATGTCAAACAGAATCATTAAACCTAGGAACATAGTGTTACAAAGAGTTACTGAATGGACTCTAATGCACAGAACATTGATTTATTGGGATTGTCAAGTGCACTAGTGTAACAATGTGACTAAGCAGCGGGACCATGCATTGTCACACAATGAGCTCAACTGGCAAATTATTGGAGTAGCTGTCAGACTGATGGGACCTAGATAACGCTGGCCCTTAGAGTATTTAAACTAGACCCTACTATGTCCTTTCTGTTGTGACTATTTCTTGATACTCGTTCAATGGACTCACGCGGTTGTAGCCGAGTGCGAATGGTTTGCACTCAGACATTCCCACATTATGTAATCTTGGGTAGATAAACTTTCATGTCGGTGCATCTACACCTCAGTCACAGACTCCATCTCATACTGAGGTGAGATTGGCCACTTCTTGTTTGTATATTTACTCACAACCTGTAGTACGTTTCTATGGGTAGTGCAATATATTAGTCACAGACTCTGTCTCATGCTGAGTACATTCTACAGGTTATGAGCCCTGTGCTCTGACTGATCACACATATATCTTTGTATTCAACATGCATACAGTAGATGCTGACTACTGAGGATCCTTGGGAGTACTCCTATTCAATCTCTCAAACACTGACTTTGAAGTCAAGGAAGGCGATAGAATCACACAACTTATTATGGAAAAGATAGTAGATCCAGACATTAAAGAAGTAGAAAAGTTAGATGAAACAATCTGTGGCGAACATAGCTTTGGAAGCTCAGGAATTCGTGCAGCAGATATACAGATGAAAATCAAGCTGTCAACCATTGATTTGGTTCCTTGACAATACCATAAATATACCGATGTCTTTAGTAAAAAGGAGTCAGAAAAAATGCCATTAAGGAAGCCTTGGGATCATGCTATCAACATGAAGGAAAGATTTACTCCTAAAAAGGGACGACTCATTCCCCTATCACCAAAGAAGCAAGAAGAGGTTTCCGCTTTCATAGATGATCAAATGAAAAAGGGCTATATTCAACCATCTAAGTCTCTGGAAACCTTGCCTGTGTTATAACTTCCTCTCTTTTCCCCTTTCTTTTCACATCATGTGACTTTTCCCACGATCATGTAATCACTCACACTCCTTTATCAGGTGACCCTAGACTCCTATCATGTGACCTTCTACTCTTCTCTGTCACATGATCTCACCTGATACTTCTTCTCACCCCTCTCCTTATCTCCGTAGACCATGATGTCATCAGTCCAGACTCCGGTCCGGACTCCCTATCTCTTATCGCCTTATCTATGACGTCATACCTCATCCATCACATGCGGTATGCTTCTCCGCTTCTTTCTTTAATCTCCGCTTTCACCTTATCCTTTTATATCTGTTTATTCCCATGACGTACCTCCTTATCTCCTCGGTTTCCCACACTATGTCATACCCTACGCCATTTACCCCATATGTACTTGTATTCTCATGTACTAGCATTCCATTATATATACGGTCCCTTGACACTGGAATCGCTAGTTTGATTCTAGTCGTCTTTGGAACTTGCTCTGTGGATCACCTCCCTGGTTGACTTCACTAGTCTCTGCTCACCTTGTTCCAATTGTTTATCTTCATGGAGTTATCTCCCATTGCCAGGTAGTCAAACCCTGGTACGAATTAAGCAAGAGGTTTCCTTGGGCTGCTGCCAGTCAAAGCTGCTGCCTCATTTCTCAGTGAGTCTCTTTCCTTCCTCTTCTCGTTACTCCTTCACCCTTCCTCTTCAGATTTCCCTTGGTCTTGGCTTAGTTCGTAACAGCCTGTGTTCTTTGTTCCAAAGAAAGATGGAAAGAAGAGGATGGTACAAGATTGCCACTACCTCAATGAATACACAATCAAAAATAATTACCCTCTTCCGCTTATTTCCCAGCTTGTTGACAAGCTGAAAGGAGCTAAATTATTCACAAAGATGGACCTCAGATGGGGTTACAATAATGTTCGAATCAAAGAAGGAGATGAGTGGAAAGCCACCTTCATCTGCTACAAGGGAGCATTCAAACCCTTAGTCATGCACTTTGGGTTGTGCAACAGTCCAGGAACCTTCCAATCCATGATGAACAAAATATTTTCCGACATGGATGATGTATGCATTGTATATATTGATGATTTCATGATCTTCACAAAGACCAATGACCAAGAGGCTCATGACAAGATCATGCTAGAAGTCTTCAAATGTCTTGAAGAACATGACCTCTTCATAAAACCAGAGAAATGCATCTTCAGTAAGACCGAGGTTGAGTTCCTTGGCATGACAGTTGGCAAAGACAGAATAAAAATGGATATGGATAAAGTAAAGGCAATTTTAGATTGGCCAGAACCCAAAACAGTCAAGGGAGTTAGAAGCTTCCTAGGGTTGGCAAACTTCTATTGCTGATTCATAAAAAATTACGTGCAATTTGCTTGTCTGCTTAATGACCTCCTAAAGAAGGATCAACCCTTTGAATGGAAGGAGTCACAGCAAAAAGCATTTGATATGCTTAAGAAAGCTTTCACCACTGCTCCAATCCTAGCATTCCCAGATAATGATTGCCAATTCCAGCTAGAAACAGATGCTTCAGATTACGTTACAGGAGCAGTGTTATCTATTCTCAAAGAAGATAAGTGGCACCCCATTGCATTCCACTCCCATAGCATGTCTCTGCAGGAATGGAATTATCCCATTGCTGATAAAGAAATGCTAAGCATTACCCAAGCTATGGAGATATGGAGACACTATTTAGAAGGGGCTAAGTTCCAATTTGAAATTTGGAATGACCACGCCAATTTTCAATATTTTATGAAAGCACAGGATTTGAATTGTCGCCAAGCATATTGAGCTATGTGGCTCTCCCAATTCAATCACATCTTCATCCATAAGCCTGGTGCTACCAATATAAAAGCAGATGCTCTTTCTAGAAGAGAGGATCACATGATTGGCATAGATGCTGACAACAAGGGTCAAATATTTATTTCCCTGGATCAGATACGAACTGTACTGGTTGCAATCTGGGACGAAGGGGACCAATTTCTTAAAACAATAAAAGAAGCCACGCATCTACTTAAGGAAAGTCACATGGAAAAGTTACTAAGCATGGGTGCTTCTCAAGATGAGGATGGCCTAATATGAAAAGATGGGCATGTTTATGTGCCAGAATATGACATGCTGCAACTAAAGATAGTCAAAGCACACCACAATTGTTATGATATCGCAAACGACAACAAAACCACAAGGCTCGAAAGTCTCGCAGGCTACACAGGTCCTGGTGAATAAAGAGATGAGGATGAAGGAGTAGTCCGGATCCAGTTGATGCAGGCCTACAAGAGAGAACAAGTCCCTCAGGCAATGACCAGTGAAGCAAACAATGAAGTGGATTAGACTGGGGATTCCAGTCACAAGTGTCTACCTTATATATGTTACAGGCGCGCGCACAGACCAAGCTATGCGTGGGAGGAACTACCATAGATAGACTAAGTGGAGAAGTCAGGCATGGGAAAAGAAGTAATGGAAATGAATGAGGCAGTGTGAGAAGAGCAGAAATTAAAAGGGCGCAGGCACCATGAGGTATGATGTCATAGGTTCTAGACCTAGTCATGTGCTGGTTCCCACGGTCACGTGCACTGATCATGTGACTGGAAAGAGAAAAGTTGAAGCTCGAAAAAAGTTTGAAAATGTTCATATTATAACACTACCCCCTTTTTAGGACTCGAATTCCAGGCAAGTCGTGGAAGGAATGGTTTCGGTGAAGTTCTCGAAGGGAGTGAATAGAGAAGCGAACAAGGAAACGGTAAGACTGCGAAGTTTGCGGGGAGCGGACGGATTTTTGCGATGGAAGTCGGCAACTGCCAGAGGGGTAGTGTTAATGATGTCAGCCAATTCCCAGGTACAATCGGTTTCATCATATCCTCTCCAATGTACCAAGTACTCCAATTTCCTGTTCTTGAAACGGGAAGCTGCAATAAAATCAACCTCGAATTGTTCTTCCCCTTCCTGATCTACCTCAATCACGTTGGGACGGACTTTGGGCTGTCCAGGTAGTGTTTCCCGATAAGGTTTTACACGAGAGATATTAACCGTGGGATGGATTCGCACGGTGTGGGGAAGTTTTAATGTAACGGTGTTTGGGAGGACCGCGGAGATAGCGTAGGGTCCAATCCATTTTTGTGTAAGTTTCTTTGCCGTATATGGGAGGTTTAATTTATCTGTAGATAGCCAGACCTGCTGACCGACGGAATACTCCGGGGCTTCTGAACGTCTCTTCTCTGAAGCGGCGACCATCTTATCGCGTGATTCTTCTAACGCCGCTTCTATCTCCTTGTGAGAACGACCTACTTCTCCCACAAAGCCTGATAATTTCCCTTCAAAGCCCATGCGAGGGGCGTAATTGCGAGTAACGTTGAATGGGATATCACCAGTGGCTGTAGTGACGGTATTATTGTGGGAGAATTGAGCCATCTTCAACCAATCCGCCCAATCATGCTGCTTTTTCCCTACATAAGCACGTAGATATTGCTCGAGATCTCGATTAACACGCTCCGTTTGTCCATCAGTTTGAGGATGATATGCGGTAGAGATTTTCTGATGGATTCCAAGGAGTTTGCAGAGCTCCTGGGTAAATGCAGACACGAACTGGGGTCCACAATCTGAAACGAGAGAGGAAGGGAGTCCGTGTATACACCAAACATGATCTCTGAAAAGTGTGGCTAAATCCGCGGAAGAACAAGTGTCCGTGGTAGGAATAAAGACCACTTCTTTTGAAAAGTGATCAACAACAACACAAATGGCAGTAAATGAACATGATTCGGGTAAACCTGTGATGAAATCTACGGAAAGATCTTCCCATGGATGCTTTGCAGCGGGAAGGGGCATAATTTTTCCTGCTGGTGCCTTTTGCTTACCCTTTGTGAGGGCGCACACTTGGCAGCTATCTACGTATAATTTAATGTCTTTGGTGACACCAGGCCATGAGAAATAACGAGTAAGCGTATAAATGGTCTTGGCATGACCACCGTGACCAGAAATGGGAGAGTCGTGACATAAAGTAAGAAGACGTGTGTGAAGAGACAGAGGTACAAAAACTTTGTTTTTGTCATTTTTGAAAATGTTCATAGTAGAATCGAAAAGGAAGTCGTTCACTGCATCCACCTCCAGGGAGGCAGACTCAGATTCCAACTCCGAGTAGAAGTCCGAAGACAAAGCAACAGAATTAATAAAAACGGAAGGAGGCAAGACCATGATATTGGTATTGTGGTCCTGCACAGCCTTCCCATGGTCCAGGCGACGAGAAAGCGCATCAGCCCGACCATTTGAAGCACCAGGCTTGTAAACGAAAACATAATTAAATTCCTGGAGCACCGCGTGCCAACGGGCTTGCCGACCACTAAGAGTCTGCGGCTTCTTCCAGTACTCGAGGTTCTTGTGGTCGGTCCAGATTTCGAATCGTTCGCAACCAATAAGATAATGGCACCACTCTTCCAGCGCCCGAATCACTGCTAATAATTCTTTATCATAAATAGGGTAATTGCGCTCAGCGCTATCAAAAGAGTGAGAAATGAAGGCAATAGGCCTCCAGTTACCATCGTCGCATAATGTTGAGAGCACAGCTCCTGTGGCGATATCCAAGGCGTCTGTCTCTACCCAGACCTCCTGATCGCGATTGGGATAAGCGAGGAGCGAGGCCGTGGTAAATTTCCTTTTGAGGGCTTCGAATGCCGCTTGCTGGTTGGGTCCCCATGTGAACGGAACATCTTTTTTGGTAAGATCGTTCAAGGGGCGTGCAACCTCGGCGAAGCCCGAAATGAAACGCCTATAATAATTACATAGTCCAAGGAATCCTTGGAGCTGTTTTAGCCGAGTAGGAACCGGCCAATCCATAACCCCAGAAACTTTCTTTTCTTGCATCTCTACCCCCTTTTTAGATACTACCATACCCAGAAAGTCCACCTGATCCTTCGAGAAGAAGCACTTAGAGGGTTTGACATAAAGGTCATTATCGCGTAAGCGACGCAGAACCTCCTTAACGACCTCCTCGTGCTCCTCCTTGGTCTTCTTTGACGTGAATATCATACAATCGTCGATATAGATTATTACTACTGCATATATGTCGTTAAATATATTGTTCATCATCTGTTGAAAGGTGGGGGGTGAGTTGGTCATCCCGAAATACATAACCGTTGGTTTGTAAGCTCCTATGGGCGTAATGAAAGCACCCTTCCATTCATCGCCTTCTTTGATCTGAACATTGTTGTAGCCCCATCGGAGATCCAGGGCCGTAAACATATTGGCATTTTTCAGCCGATCAATGAGCTGTGGGATTAAAGGAAGCGGATAGGAGTTTTTAATGGTACCTTCATTTAAATAGCGATAGTCCATAACCATACGCTTCTTTCCATCTTTCTTTGGAATGAAGAAGACAGGCGAGGTTTGCAGAGATTTAGAGAGTTTAATGTACCCCTTTTTTAGTTCCTTGTCGATAAACGTGCGAACTTCATCCATTTCGATGTCAGATAGGGGAATTACTCGACCCTTCTTCAGGACAAAGTCCGGCTTGAGATCTATGGCATGATCCCAAGGCTTTCAAATAGGCATGCGTTCGGACTCTTTCTCCGAAAACACATCCAGGAACTCGTGATAGGTCTCCGGTACCTGTTCTTTTAGCCCTTCTTCTATAGTACACAAAGTGGCGGGCGAGCAACCGTGAATCGGGGATCCAAGCCCCATAATTTTACAATACTGGGTACAACATGGAAAAGAAATGGTTTGAAGAGTCCAATCGATGACAGGATTGTGGCGGTAGAGCCAATCATATCCGATAATCATACGATGTGTCCCGATTTTCGAAATGTAAGCGTCTATGGTTTCATAATGTCCGGCAATTTCCACGACCAAAGTGACCGCGTGCCGAATTTGTCCAATAGCTCCTTCAGAGCCATCTGCGTTATGTATTTTTATGGGGTTTTCAAGAGTGTAAAAGGGAATGCCGTGACGGCGAACGTAACCATGAT
>QFEM01000840.1:0-39830 GCA_003316205.1 Boletus bicolor
ATGCAACACCGTATGCGATTGCCAGTGTGGCAGAGAGGAATGCTGGGGAGTATGCCTCGTATTTGGTGATGTCAAAAACGCCGTTGGTGACAATTTGCGTCGGATCGAAAGGCATACCAGTGTTATCGAAGGCAACCGACGATGACATGGGCAAGTAACTCATGAAGAAGCTGTTTGTGTCTGGGAGGAAAAGTGGGGTTGGAATGAAATCCTGGAGATGAAAAAGAAACGACTCACAGTAAAGGATGGGTACAATGATCCAAAAACAGATGATGAAGCCAACCCCTGTATTCGCCTCTGACCACCACTAAAAAAACAGAAAAATGAGGCGAATGGAATGACATCCAAGAAGATGAACGCACTGGTGCGATGAGAGGGTTGGAAACGTAGGACACCATGGACCAGTCGAGCGTGAAAATGCCCATGCCAAGACCTGTAGACGTGCCAAACAAGGCGTTGACGACGACATTGTCTGGTGCGATCCAGCACACCCAGTTAAAGACACTGAGGCCAGTCCAAAGAAAGCCGGGCACAAAGTACCATACAATGCTGCATGCAACAACGATGGCGAAGAACTTCTCTCGAGAAATGTGGCGGTGGTCAGGCTTTCCATATGCCCTGTGAAGAGTATTGAAGAGCGCAGAGTTGACCAAGGCACCGGGCCAGATCATGCTGCTAGGATAGACGAGAAAACGGCGGAGGAGACCACCCAAAGAGAAGCCGATCAACTGCGTCGAGAGAATAAGCATAAGCTCGTATGAGCGGCTGAGCGTCTGGTTGTAGAAAATGCGCTGCGTGGCGACAATATCGGTCGAGTATGCTCCGCTGAGAGCTACGCTAGTCATGACGGTGATCAGGACATGTTCCTTGATGTTGAAAGGACCAGGGTTCAGCGTCCAGGTGTAACCCAACGTGTGGAAGTGGGTGGTAGGAAGGAGATGCTCAAGGGCTTTGCCAAGGGGCAAAGCTGTCAACTGAGTGACAATACCTGAAATGAGGACGGAGGGATCTACACGCGAACGTCAGTTTGACTGTGGAGTAGAGCATGAATATACTAACATCGCATGGAGAAGAACTGATTCAGTCCAGATATGACTACCGTATAGAACAAACCGAGTAGCCATGTTCGGAATGTGTTGACGGGTATTGTGGGATCGTCAACGCTGGAAATAGCGGCGCGGACCTCAGGGTAAGGCGACTCGCTGTCGAGTGGTAGTCAGAAGAAAGGATAGTGATGGTTGGTATTCCACTTACTCGTCGTACTCAAATGCAGTGCCTTGGGTCTCTGTCCCAGATGCGGTGGAATACCTTATAGACTCTGAGCGAGACTGTACATCGAACTCTGAAAGACGGATAGAGCCGGCGTCAGAGACTTTCTTCTTCTCAAGCTCGGACACGTCTGTGGTAGAGTCTGAGAGTGATCGCAACTCCGAATGGTAGTCGAAGTTGGGGTCATTCAAATGACCCATGAGAAAGTCGACATCCTCAGGGACATCCGGTACACCTCGATGGTGAACAGAAGACGGGGTAACAATGTTGGTCGCGCTGTTGAAGGCTCTGGGCGCCATGGCGTCACCGATTCCGACGTCAGGTAGGGGATAGCACGCTCCTCAAGAGAAGGCGTGGACAAGGCGCGGTGGGCGTGCAGAAGGAGACGGGAAGTTGATCTTCTGCTGTGGTTCATGGCCTTTTGAGTGCTTGATGTTATGGAGTGCATCCCACAAATGAACGTGACAGCGCTCGGAACGGAAAGATGGTCCACGAATTGACAAGACAATAGGCCCGATTTGACAAGGTCCACAGTAAGACAAAAAGGCTGGGAGAACCCCGCCGGCTAGGTGACGCGAAACAAAAAGCGCGGCCCTGCCGTATCGACCTGTGACGTAGGGATACATCGATAAGTAGTCTACCAGTATCACAACGTAACGCGAATTCATGACTGACCCTAGTTGCTCTCCAGAGGGCAATCTGAGGACCCAATCGACGGTGCAGCCCCTGCTGAACCAGGACCGGCGTGCGGGCCATAACTTGATCCTGCACAGGCTTGGCAAGGCCTTACATCGGACCGAGGGGAACGTCTTGAACCCCAAAGTGCTTATTGTGTGTCAAATTTGCGCCGATATGAGACTGGTTATTGTCTTCGGGTACACTTTGAAGACAATAAGTGACGATTTCCTAATGTGGGAAGGCAGGAACGCGCGGTCCCCCGCTTCGACTTCAACGTTCGACGCTCAAGTTCAACGTCCAACACTGGCAGACACTCCAGGATCCTGAAATATCGGGGTCGTCAATACGCTTTTAGCTTGCTTATTGAGCTGACTCTCAGATGACCTGCCCCATGTGAATCCTCCTCCAGACAAAAATACACAGTGAACGCAGTCGCAATAATGGCGAATTTTATACTCATGTGACGTTCGACTCTGATCTATTTATCGAGCGCGACTCGTAGCCTGTTCCCTACCACTCCTCTTTGTCTCTTGGAGGACCCGTTAACTTGCCTCGACTATGTCTGCCATTGAAACAGTGACCCAAACTGGGGCGACTCTGACTCTCCGCGCAGAGAATGGCCCTGAAGGAGAGGAGACGTACAAATATGCTCACCTTTTGCCCCATTTCTCTCAGGATAAATATCCCCCTCTCATCCCCTTCGAGCACGTCGATGCCGGATTTCGTGCTCTCAAACACCCAGACCCCCGTGCCTTTCTTAAAGGTGCATTAAGCGTAATCGAGCTGACCCCGAACTTGGGCACGGAGGTCCAAGGAATCCGCCTCAGGGACCTCGATAGCGATGGGAGAGATCAGCTCGCGTTAGAGGTAAATACAGCAGCATCACCAAAATTACAGCACCATATATTGTCGAACAATAGGTTGCGAGACGTGGATTGATGGTCTTCAGGGGCCAGTCAGATTTCATCGACCAGGGACCAGATGCTTACGAGGAATGGGGCCGTTACTTCGGAAGGTTTGTCGACTCAAATGAATGCATCCCCCTCATTCCATTTATTGTTATCTGTAACTTCCAATCTGAGCCACGTCATATCCCTATGTAGGTTGCACATTCACCCTACTTCAGGCCATCCAAAGGATTACCCACAAATCCATCTCGTATACAAGTCAGTTTCCCTGTAATTCTCTATTTGAATACATTTGAATCTTTTCCCACTCGACAGAGATGCCAACTCGACTTTCAACTTTGAAATCCAAGACAGTATCACAACTACCGTCTGGCACTCCGACGTATCATACGAACTTCAGCCCCCTGGGCTCACAACCTTCTTCCTGCTCTCTCAACCGACGACAGGTGGTGACACCTTGTTCACGTCGCAGGTTTCTACACTGAAGAAATTATCCCCGTCTTTCGTTGCATTCCTGCGAACCCTGAGCGCAGTGCACTCTGGAGTCGAACAGGCCAACTTTTCTAGGTCAGGGAAGCGGGGTGGCGTAGTTAGACGCGAACCAGTGGAACACATCCACCCCGTCGTGAGGCGTCACCCGGTGACTGGCGAGGAGGCACTCTATGTGAACAGGCAGTTCACTACACGCATTGTCGGTCTGAAACGTGAAGAGTCGGGTGAGGGTATTGCATACTGTTTTATCTACCAGCACTGACGAGAAGAAGAAACCATCCTTAAGTTCCTGTACGATCACGTCGACAAAAGCAGTGATCTGCAGGCCAGAGTGAAGTGGGAACCTGGTACTGTGGTATTGTGGGACAACAGGGTAACTGCGCATGTGAGCGAAGTCCATGTTGATGGTTTGGGTTGCTCACTAACAAGGCTTGTGATAGTCTGCTATTGTTGACTATGGAAACTCGAAGGAGCGTCGCCATGGTGCTCGCATCACACCTCAAGCAGAGCGGCCTATTCCAGCTTGGGATGGTTTAGCGCTGCCAAACTAGTGTGATACTATGGTCTTTTACGCATCGTGGTCTGCGTTTATGGACGAGGGAAGGCCGATTCTGTCACGAAATTTCGTGACACGTATAGAACTCTCCTCGCTTAAGCTGTCGTGGATTACATTCTGCTTGCCTTGCAAGCGTACTTGATGATGAGTCGGTGTCAATGTGTGATCATAAATGGACCCATTTCTCGCAGAAGAATTGATGCATAGTTCCGTGTCATTTCCAAGAACTCAGCGTGTGCATTGCTCCCTTCGGTCACGTTCTGCATCCTCGACTTTTTACACATCTTCAGTCTTCATTGGCGTACAACTGGCAATCTTGAGCTTGGTTTGACCACATTCGCTGCAGCAGATGCCGCCGGACACGAGAATCCTCTTTCTTGTCTATTGTGGTGTTGCGGTATTCTTGTTGAAGGAATTCAACAATGAAGTCACTGAACCATACATGGTGTGGTTGTCTCGTCTGTAGGCTGACCACCGTATTGATAATCGGCAGGACGAACCTTTCCATGTCCCCCAAGCCCAGGCGTATTGCAGGGGCGAGTGGTTCACCTGGGACTCAAAGATCACTACACCCCCAGGGCTGTCCGTGTGCTTCATTCCAATAGTTCAACTCGTGCAATTAAACAGTCTACTTCACAGGTATCTTTTTAGTGTTCTGCTTCATCGCATATTTGTGTTTCGCTGCAACCTGGCATTGCTGCGATTCACGGTCGCCCTCACCTTGATCTCCCTTCCGCTCTTCCTCACACGTCTCCTCGCGTTTCATCAACGTCGTCGGCCTCCTCCGTTACTCGCACCGAGTGCCGAAGCACTCGTTGTGTCAATATTTCCAATAGCTTGGTTTTATGGATTTCTGTACTACACAGAAGTTCCCGGTCTTGTCTCAGTCCTGCTAACTGTCATACTTGCAACGCAACACTGGCATCTATCGGCGGCGGCGGTGTGTCTCATTGCCCAATGTCATCAACGTGTTTTGGCTTTGCCCTCATCCCCCGTAGCTAGGTGTCATTAGCTGCCTTTTCCGTCAAACGAATGTCATATGGGTGATGTATGCGTTTGCCACCAGTCAGCTTATGCACTTACGGTTCAGACGCGGAAATATACTGCTACATGACCCGCCTGCATTGTCGGCTGGCCCAGGCGCGTAATATGAATTCCATTTGAATCGGCTTGTTGACTACGCATACTTTCAGGCGACTTTTTGCAATCGATCATGGGTACTCCAGCCGCATTTCCAGAGTTGCTTTTACCGTTCATGCCTTACTTACTCGTGTTGTCGCTGTTTGGGGCATTCGTGCTTTGGAATGGTGGCATCGTGCTAGGTGTGGGATCTCGGAGGCAATCTTGTTGTATCCATGAATTTGACCATTACTTTCCACATTGTAGGCGACAAAGCTAACCACGTTCCCGTGTTGCATGTACCCCAGTTGTACTACTCTGTCGCGTTTGCGACATTGATGGGGTGGCCTGCACTCGTTTTTGGTCACGGTGGCCCATTGAAGCTTGCAAACGAGGTTACTCGCCGCATGTTCGGAACCAAAGGGTCCGTCTGCCTTGACAGGGGAGAGAAGCCGCTGATATGTTGGAGATAGGAAAGTGGCGTTCACGGCCTTGCTTTCGGCGTTCATGGCAATTACGGTGCATGAGTTCACGTGAGTCACTTGCTGTCTTCTATCGCTGGACCTGAATTTCTGCATTGGATTATGAAGGGTCCACCACCCATTTTTACTTGCTGATAATCGCCACTACACCTTCTATGTATGGCGCCGGGTGTTTATGCTGCATCCAATTGTACCTTACCTGTTTATACCGGGATACCAAGCATGCGCGTGGGCATGGTGGCTGCGTGTTGGTGAGATGAGTTAACCACCATCGATGAGGTCGGGAATTGACCTTAAACATCAGCTGGTGACCAGACATTGCTGCAGACCCTGGTTTTGCCCTTCGCAAGCGTCGCAACGTTGTTACCTACGCCGCTTTTGGAGCCACGGTATTTCCTGGTGCCATACATCCTCTTACGGGCTCAGGTGGTAGATATGGGTTCTGTGGGTCTTCTGGTCGAAGGCTTGTGGTATGGGGCGATAAATTTCGCTACAGTCTACGTGTTTTTGTACAGGGAACGCGCGGGAGTCGGTAGATTTATGTGGTGACCGACAAATACAATTTGAAACACCGTCGGGTGTGCCACTCTGGTTGGTTTTTGAACGTTGACCACGACGACGACGACGACGTGGCAGACAACGCGGAGCACACTGTAACTGGCTGGAACAGTCCACTGACACTCTAACTCTTCTTGGAAACATTCACAGTGCAACTAGCAGACTGTCCTCATGGCGTCCGAAGCCACCTCCAAGCCTTCTCGTCCACCCAAACCTTCAACACGCTCCTCTCTTCGCCATTCTCTTAATTTCACCTCTGTCGGAAAGGCTCTCGTCGACGTGATCAACAAAGACTCCCGCGACCGCGACGGTGTCCCCAAGAAAGCCAAAGAGTCTTCTTCACGTCGCCTCAGCCTCATGAACTCCACCGCGGTCACCCACGCGACCGTCTCCCAGAAATCAAAGTCCCCTACTCCCTCACATGGAAAGGAGGATAGCCCCTCTTACAAGACCATAACCCGCAGGAGACAGTCTGCCCTCCTCAAACATGGTATTTCTTCATCAGATGAACACGGGGTCAAGTCCATAGAACCTAACCCGTCCAGCCCCTGTGGACGCTCGTCGACACTGCGCTCTAAGGCCGCCTCGTCTACCATCTCGTCTGCTTTGCCAAAATATCGGCCTAGGTCCGTGATCGTTGAGCCGACCAAGAAACCGATTTCCCCCGTCCGTGCGGGGACTCGGAGACGATTTAGCACCTCGGAAGAGGATGATGGTGAACAAAGGGATTCGCCCAAGGGCAGGGGCACCCTGCGTTCCCCTGTGGACAAGGTCGAGAGGCCTATTAGTCCATTGCCACATAGAGCATTGGCAGTCAAAGTCAATCTCCCTAGTCCAACTACGCCTTCCACTCCTACCAAGTCAAAGATCGCTCAGTCGTCTCTCGCTAAATCTGGCTCACCTGCAGCTCACGCCGGATCCGCGCGGCCAGCAAAGACAGTCAAAACTGCGTTGACGTCGTCCCCGTCGCGTGGCCCGGCCACACGACCCCCCTCCTCAGCTTCGTCATGCAGCTCGTCTCGCACCCATCCCTCACCTTTGAACCCGACCTCGCTAAAGAATGCATTTGGTTTTGGTCGTTCGAAAACATCCAGTCAAAACACGAGCCCATTGAGAGGCACTGTGCGTCAACCTCCAGAATCACCACTTGCCCATCACACACGGCAGGTTTCCGTCATTAGTCTTGGTGGTAACGGCAAAGATTCTCCAGCGAGGCCTTCGCAGAGCGATGAAGGGAATAGTGAGGACAGCGTGGAAATTGGGGATGTTGAACTACTTCTTGCTCCAGTGGCATCTCTCGCAGCGCCGACCCCTGCAATTCCAAGGATTCGTACAACGCAGTATCAATCCACAGATTCAGGGCTTCAGACTCCCTCCCGTCCGTCGAGCCTCCTACCAACTCGTGCCAACCCTTCGTATTTATCGCCCTTACCTCCGTCAGAGAGCTCGCCAGCACTGCGGCCTAAAGGCCGTGGTAATGACCAGAATCGTGGTTCGATCTTTTCCTGGGAGCAGATGACAGTCGATAATTCCCAAATCCTTGCACGAGAGGATCTGGAGGGCAGGTTGGCGGATGTCGCAGCTCCTTTCACTCCAGGTGGTCCCTCCCCAAACGTGAGCATCATAGGTCTGGAGGTCCCAGAGACCCCTAATCTATCCGCCTTGCCCTCTCCTTCTGGCTATGGTTCAATCTCGCATGTTCTCCTTCCCGATGTAACCCCTTCTCCCGCACTCCATCACCTAGCCGCAGTATTTGAAACTTCGGCTGACCTGCCTCCGCCAGCAGATTCCAGTACCATTACCCTCCTTCGTCTGCAAATCGCTCAGGTGGAGACTATTGCAAGGGAGAGACTCTCACGTTTGCAAGAGCTCGAGGAGCAACTTTATGCTGCAAAGCAGTGTCGGATCAGGGAGACAGAAGAGCTTGCCAGGCAGATTTCCGTTCTCGAACAGCAACTGCGCACCAGCGTGGAGACGAGGGAGCGGATGGATGAGGAACGGGACGCGTTCACAGTATCGCTCCAGGATGAGCTGAGGCACGCGGAAGCCCAGCGTGACCAGGTCGTACAGGCAGGTTTTGAACGAGGTCAACAGGCAGCTCGCCTCTCGTGGGACGCCATGCTTGCCAATGTGCATAGAAGCTGGGAAGCGTCGTGTGTCGCCAAGGAAGCTGCTCACTTATGGTCTTCAGTGAAAGACCAGGCTGATGATGAGAGGAATAATATACAATTCGCTCGTGAAGCGTTGAACGTCTTCATGGCTGTGCTGGGTCACAACCAGGAGCGCTTGCAACGTCTACTTGCCTGATTCATGTGGGTCCTCCCTTGACGCAACCTCGAATAAAGTTATCTTATGCGTTGTTCGCAGGTCACATCCACGACTTATTCACGCCTTTGGATTTAGAAAATATCTGTCCTTGTCCAACCTTATGCCTAGTCATGTCCATCTCCTAGTCATGTCCACTCTGTAAATCGCATGGTACATACACAGTACGTTATACATTATACAGAATCGGGCTGCGAACTTCATTAGTGTAAGATAGTAACATATCTTGACCCTATACAAAACATTCCGTTGCCTCCATGCAAGCGTCCAGCAGACATGCATGATTGTTGACAGGACTAGCCTGTTGTAAGCGTGTGGCGACAGCCTTCTGGATAGTGTCTCGACTACGAAGATTTGAGTACGTGAATAGAACATGTCCGCGATTGTACTCACTCGATGGGTCCGTATGCTACCCTCACATCGCAACGCATTGATTCGATCAATACGGGCCACGAAGAAAATATCGGGGTATCAAGTATAAATGATATTAGTGCCTTGGCCTTGAGGCTTGGAAACAAGACTGTAGCAGTGGCAGAGAATCCAGCTGGCGTCTCTTCAAGCGAGAGGGGAAACTTGATAGATACGAGTTTCAGCTGAGCCTGGAGCTGCGAGCAAGACGACCAGTAGTCGCCAAGGCGTTGGACAATCTGCCAGCCACTGGTCAGCAGCGTGAAAATTAATGTCTAGTGAGATCCGCACTTGACGGATACCTTGTTCTCCGTGTCGAGTGACGAGCTGGTTTGCTGTTCGCAGCATCAACGCACTCATGGGAGGAAAGACTTCTTTATGCTTCGCCTTAGCGTTCTCGACCCGTCTGATTTGTGTGGCTGCAATGACTGGACGGAACTTTACGCAAGGAATGGACACACAATGGCTTGACGCATAAGTAAATTCGAATAATTCAGGGAGAACCTTGGTCACTCTCCACATATGCAAGTTTTGGAGGGCCTCCAGCTCATCTGCTTAGTGACTGAACACTCTGCCAACAGTGTTAAGTGCTAGAACTCACCTTTGAGACGGAAAATCTCTGCGCGCGTGCTGTTTTTCTGCAGGGTGATGCGTCGTTCAGCATCTTCTACTGCTGATGTGACCTCTTTCTTCTGCGATTCGACTTCATTGAGCTTCTCCTGGAGACGGTCGAGCTTCGCCTTAGCTTCTTCGACATCAGCATGGAATGAGTCCAGTTCCGCACTGGACCTTTGTGAAAACCGCTACCACAGTTCGTAACAGCATAAACACACACCTTTGCTCAGCAATGGTAGCTTTCAGCTCGTTCAAGTAGTTTTGGTCGCATCCTTCGAGCTCTGCTGCTTCGTCCTTCTCTTTTGCGAGCTCCGTCATGAGTTCATCATACTCCTGCTGTAGACCAGGAACTATGTCTTGTGCCTGCCGTATGATTCCCTCGAGAACTTTGGCATCCTAGACGAAACATAAGACGACTCTTGAGCAGAGAAGCATAAACCGCTTACCGCTTCCAGGTTTTTGAAACCTTCATCTGCCTTCTGATACAACTGTTCGACCCATTGCACCTTCCAGTCATACCACTCTGACCTGGCCTGCGCATGGTTGTGCACCTTGATTAATTTGAGTTGATGCAGTAACTCAGCCTGCCCGCTCTCGTCTGTAGTGACAAACTCTTGAAAAAGTGGGGGCGTCGCTTTCTGGGCCTCCTCTTCCGCCTCCCTGTGTATCTCCTCGATGCGCTCGACCCAAGCTTGCAGATCTTTACTGACATGACTATAGAGTTCCAGTTGGGGAACATTTAGAGTCATCGCGACCACGTATTCCGCAAGAGGTATCTGCGCTTCGGTCGACGCCCTTCGTGACGGACGCAGAACAGAGGGATGGATGACCGAACGTCGAGGTGCAGCAATGTCGTCCATGAATCGAATACCCGTCATCTCGAAGAACTGCTCAATGGATATCTGGGGACCTTGAGGATCGTCTATGCCTTCCTCTTCTACTTCGCCTCTCCATTGTATGTCGTCGTTCTGGTCAGGTTGTGTATTCTGATCATCTGGTATAGGTGCCAAGTTTTCGCGAAGAGGGGATGCGCGTATGGGTATGTCGCCAAGTGAAGAGGGATGTTCAGAATACTGTCCCTGTCCTTCGGGGACGTCAGCCTCTGTTGGTGAGGCCAACTTACGATTGGTATCGTTTTCTCTACCCCCATTCCCTGCGGAGTCCCCAATAAACCCGACGCTTCTTCGCCCCAGCGCAACAACAGCGTTCTTGATAGGCGAGATTCGACTAGGGAGGGTGGCCCCCGTACTTGTTGCCGTCATCGGATCGGGAACTACGTTACCCAGGCTCTTCCGCTGAGCAAAATAGCCCGATGGCCGCCGAAAACCAACCGAGGTGCGCTTGCTTGGGCCAGCTCGATGCTGCTCCTCAACATGGAAGGGTGTCATTTTGAACGGCGACGTTTTGAACGGTGACAATAGAACCCGGACAGCACCAGTACCACGCCCTGGAGTAATTGATAGTCTCTCTGTGCCAGTGGGCCACTTCGCTGGGCTTGGCTGCACACCAAGATCAGTGTCTAACGCATCATTTGGTCGCTTGCGAGGAGAAGGGCGGGTAACAGGGGGAGCAAACGCTGCAGAGAACTTCCTCGGTGACGAACGTGCTTTGGTGGGAGAGGACGAACGAGAACGAACAGGGGATGCGGGTGCGCGAGGTTTCGGTGTGAAAGTGAAATTCAACGGCTCTGGGATCGCTGTAGACTGCGGAAGATTTCCAGATGGCACAGATTGCGCCTCTAGTGACGTGGGTTCAGGCGCGCTGAAAACGGGAGGCCTGTCTGATGATGAGGGCTCCGTAAGGGGCTCCGTCGGAGTTGCAGTGGAAGCAACCGGGTCATCATCAGCAGGTATTTCTGGGTACAAAGCTTGAGGGTCAGGAGTATCAGCGAATGGAGGTGATTCAGGGATTACTGGATAAATTTCTTGCGAACCAGCGAGTGGAACGGAGGGAGGTAGTTCAGGTACAACTTGGTTAATCGCTTCCTCCCCCGTCCGTCCTTGGCTGCTTATAACTGAGGTTATGGTAGAATCTGCACTCGGTCCAAGACTGACACGCCTCAAGAGTTGGGTGACGTTAACGGTCTGATTTCCCTCTTCGCCATTACTGACATCCTCATCCATGAAGCTATCTTCGGTGCTTGCGAAGCTGTCCTCTCCTCCCTCTTCGCCGCCAGCTTCACCAAGGCCAAGGGAAGTTCGAGCAGCCTGTAGTCTTGAGACTGCGTCAGTCAGTTCCATTTCCTGTACATCGCCACCATCGTCCCCCCCGTCATCATCCGACGACGGGATATAAGGTGTATCTCCCGAATGCGTAGCAGAACGAAGGGCCAACCATGCTTCGCTCGGTGGCTCGGGAGGACGAACAAGGGGAACCGTAAACTCCATCGGCTGTGACACATCACCCTCTGAGGTGAAAGATTGTGACTGTGCAGATTCCTCGTCAATGTAGGATGTCTCGTTGGATATATCCCGTTGATCATCGTGAACATCTGTAGATGACTGGGGTATGGAAAGATTCGCAAGTGGCTGCCGAGAAACGCCGAAGGATAGTGAGCGTTTCCTAACAATATTTCGAGGGACAACTTCCGTCACATCCATATCATCGCCATCAAATGGGCCGTCCACGTCATTGAATTCGTCGTCTATGGAGCCCTCAGTTCCGGCCCTGAAAAACGCAGATGGGGAAAAGCCTGTATCGTCGGAGTCCATGTCCATCGACTCCTCTCCGCCGCCCTCGCCGAAAGCCATTGAATGGCGAGCCGAACTGCGGCGACGAGACCTCTGTGCGCCTGGATATGCATTCTCGTCATTTGTGACCCGGGGAGTGTCAGGCTCTGGCTCGACAGCAGGCGACGATTGGGGTGAAGTCGTGCTGTTCGTGTTGTGATCCGGTACTTCGAAGAGGCGAACGTGAGCGTGATTGGCAAAGCTGACGCGCCTGCCCAGAGATTTGCGAGTAAGATTGTCTTCGCGGTAGTCGCGAGTGATCTCCATGGTTTGCGTTGCATCGTCATCATCATCATGGACATTGACTGCCGCCTTGAGGATGCTCTTTCTAGGGGCCTGAGAGAAGTTAGGTCGTGGCAGGTGTACAAAGAGACGAACACACGAGGGAGCGACGGGCTTTGGCTGCTGGACTTAGCGGATCACCAGGAGCAATGGAGTGAGCACGACGTCTGCGGCCAGGATGGGCCTGGCTTTTGTTAGCCACAGCAAATGAATTTCGCCGCGAAGGCGAGTTGCGTTTTACTGTCATCAGTGGAGCGTTGAAAGAGACAAACCGACTCAGATCACTTCAATAACAGGGGCACGTGACATTTACTTGACGCGTCTCATCACATGACCTAGACCATCAACTCGCTCTTCCCATCCGTCTCACGTTTTTCCTCGATGACCTGTGCTCCATCGCCCCAACCACCTCTTCCACCTCGTCTTCTGTCACTATATTCTTCTTACCCAGTTGCCTAGATCGTGGTTGAGCACCTTGTCAATACCACCTTCGACTTGCGCACCTCTTTTTTTTCTTCACGGGGTCCACCTCTCCTTTACCAGGGATATAGTCAATACCTGGGCCTCCCGCTTCCACAACTGCCTGACGGAGCTTTCTGTTTGGCAGAATGACAATTGAATTGTCCGCTTCAGCCAGGGTATCATTCCCTATCGAGAGACCCTTAATTTCCTGCTCAAGCTTGGATACCGACCTCGTCAACCTTTTGCCTGTACTTTTTTTCGTAGCTTTGTCGTCGGTTGCCTTCTTGTGGTCCTTGGTGTGCTTGGCAGCTATCGTAGGAATGTAGTCATCTGAAGCAGCATCGTTGCTCGATAGCACCATATCCCTAGCTTCGTTTTCATCTTCATCCGTATTCTGGAAGATCGCATCATTTGCATGGTCATTCACTTTCCCCGAAAGCAAGGCTTCTGTCTCTGGCTGTGTATTGTGATGTTCCATAGTTTTTGCACTGGTGGCAGGATTCCCCTTCCCTTGGAGTGGAGAGGAAGGCATCTCCGACTCGGCATCCGTTCTATGTGCCTGGGCAGAGTCCTCGGATCCAGACTACATTAGTTTAGCTCGTGGGTCCCACTGCAAGATGCGAACAACGTACGTCTCCAACAATGTCTTCAATCTCGCTCTCCGAGTTCGATGCCATCACCGGCTTATTTGCGTTTCCAAGCCAGCCAGCCTGGTGCAGCATGTCGATCTTTGCATCCATTTTTCGCTCATTGCGTTCAACCTATCTTGCTCAGTGAGCAGAACATATCCAGTGAATATTGTGTCAGCGCACCTCACTCATGAGTCTTAGTGCGTAGGTTCTCTCGACGGCACGCATCCTCTCTTCCATCTCTCTCATGACTTCCTCTCGGGTTTCCGCCTCCACTATGGCGCACCGCATTTCTGCTTCATAAAGCTGAAAAAAAGCCATCATGGATTAACTCTGAGTAATTTCGATCCCATGCATACCCTTTGACGTAGATCCTCGATTTCATCGAACAAGGCATCCACCAATGGATTGATTGGTTCGTCATCATTATCTTCTTGATCGTTCACCTCTTCATCCTCTAGATTGGATACTATGCAGCCGCTAGAAAGCTCTGGCAATCATACTTACCTTCAAGTACCTCTAGATGTGCCTCACTGAGCTTCTTTCCTGGCCCGAAGCTCGATATTGTCACCTTTCGTGTAATGGCACGTGGCAGTCCCGAAGGGCCTGGTTTTGTAGTCGCACTGGGTTTGCTAGTACTAGTGTGGACACGAGGTACGGGGGCATTGTTCACTCCCGTTGATATCTCTCTTGCCAATGCAGAAAATTTCATAACGTGCGAGTTTTCATCAAATCCTGTGTCGTATGGGTTAACATTCACGATCATAGCCTAAGCGGAACAGGAGAAATTAGTGATTGGCTAAATCAGAAATGAGAGACGTACGACTCTGCCATCGCCAGCGAGGTAATCCATGAGAATCTCAGTCAACTTGCTGTGTCGGAAGGGTACCACGGCTAATGCTCTTTTTACATCCCTGGTATCGCTTTGTCCTGGGTTGGCAAGACTTTGAGCCAAGCGCTTTTGGTTGGACCTCATAACCTGCAAGCATGATCAAATTATGATCTGTTCTAGCCTCCTAGGCAACATCTAGTTACCTCCATGCACTGCCCCAGGACCATGAGGGACTTGTTAATGTTGCCCGCCTCCTTGAGTCGATCGCCAGTGGTTTGAGTATGCTTCGTCCGTTCCGACCCAGCCAGATCAACAAGAGTGAGTCGTGATATTTGGACTGAACTTGGGTCCTAGCACAAGTTGAGTTCATATTAGCCATGTGATGGGAGACAGAGGCCTACATCGCGGTCGCCACGGTGATTTCTGAGAACCTTTATGGTGATCATGCTGTGACTTCGACTACTTTGACTATTGGCAAGTGTTCCGAACACACGCCTATGCAGTTGCCCTAGTTTGACGAGAGCTTTCGCTTGTGCAGCGCTAGCAACGCGGAAATGTTTGAGTCCGGAAATATACCTCCCCGCATTTCCAGTTCCACTGTCATCTAATGCGTCATGTGCGGGAGAAGGTTTCACTGCAAGTGCCTTTCGGGTCACGATCACCGCATTTGTCCCTTGTCCAGTAATGCTTGGTATGCTACGTGGAACCCCCGCCACTTGATTGGCCTGATCATCGTTGACCGAAGCAAGGAGGTCGTAGACTTTCTCGTTGTATACTTCCACGTAAGAAATCCAGACGGAATATTCGTAGTTGCGATCGAGTTTGATTACCGTCAGATCTGCGTGGAGGTCAGAGTCGTCTGGGGACGCCATATGCTCAGCCAAAACTTCAGCCAAGGTCGGTTCACTTGAAACATCGATGTCGATGGGAGGGGTGGGATCTGACGGATCGGCCTCCTCTACTCCATAGAGTCGAACAGGTCTATACTGTGTCTTTTATCAGCCAGTTAATTCCAGGCTATTTCCATGTACTCACGCGTCCGTCACTTTGTAGACCCTCGACACTGTTGAATATTACGTCTAGTGTCCTTGGCAGAATTCCACCGGAGCCAGGCTTATTTCCACCCTGGATAGTGTATGTTTTTCCAGAGTTCGTAACCCCATACGCGAAGAGAAGACTATTCTGCCCGTCCAACAGGTCCTGAACAAGGGGAAGTGTCGTTTTCGCGAAGAAGTCGGCTTGCCGAATGGACGGGAGGAAGACATGCGAGAACTTGTAAGTCGAGGAAGTAGGCGTCGTTGATGCTCGATAATACATTCCAGATGCTCCGTGGCCGTCGCTGGATGGATCGGTCATCCTGACCGCAGTGTCCGACAGTGAATCCAAGTAAGGCATGGTGACGGGCTCATCGTCACCCAGATGAGGTCTTATGCGAAGATACGCCTTTTCCAAGGTGACTCTGATGCTGTCACACGTAAGATTTTCTGCACGTACCATGATTGGTTCTTGTTCTGCTGTCGCCGACTTTGTGACTGGAGATTTTCCGGCTCTCTTAGGTGCAGTATGCTTTACATCAGGTGAATTAGGTCTGTTTGTCAGATGCTTCCTAGAGACTGTTGCCTTCGTTGCAGAGACTCCCGAAGCTGCGGTTGATCGGGTCGAAACCTTTGCCTTGATCGCTTTGATCGCAGGTGGTGGACTTGGCGACGGGACAGGCGGAGTCTTGGTTCGCGTTGAAGCACGAGTAGCAGGAGCAGATGCCTTTGCACGGCCAGCCATACTGATCGTGTAGGAGGAAGACAAGTCGCGACGCGTCGTGCCACGTGATCTATTGATCTTATCTCACTCGACCCCAACTTTGTTGAAGGCAAAACGATGCTCCCAACACCAGATCTATCGCATCTCTCCAACGACGACAAGCTCCATGTGTATGACCCAGCAGGCGAGCTTTACTTACAGTTCGTTGTTGGTCAACGACTCATATTTCCACAGAGGACACATTTCTAATTCTAGATAGTCTTGAAAAAGATATGGAACAACTTAAGACCCAAAAACCATTGATATGCCTTGAGATAGGGTAAGAACACATCCGGACAATCCTCCCCCTTCACTGAAGACGGAAGCTAGCTCTGGGTCCGGTTGTGTGTCTGCTTTCCTAGGCTCAATTCTGGGACCAACAAATGCCCGTCAGTTATCATCGACTACGTGTGACACTCATCACCAATGACCGTACCAGTTTACCTTTGCACTGACATCAACCAGCGAGCTTCGGTGTGCACTTTTGCTACTGGAAGACAGAACAAGGTCGCTTCTTCTTATCACCAGTCATTTCAGGAAGCTTCACTCAAGTTCAAGGCCGTCTAGGTCCCGCTCAACCCAATCACGTGTGATCTTTCTAAACCACTGTCGACCCGACTACGACGTTGCGTCGACATCATATTATTTAACCCCCCGTACGTTCCCACAGTTCACGAAGAATCTTTCCATGCACAAGGTAGTGCTGGGATCGCTGGCTCTTGGGCAGGGGGGCTAGACGGCATGGAAATAACAAATCGTTTTCTAGACAACGTTGGGGTATGTTACACTCTCCGTTCGTATGCAACAATTACCTCCAACAGATGACAGGACTTGTTGTCGGACTGCGGCAAATTCTATCTCGTCGTATTAGCGCAGAACAATGTCCCAGAGATTCGTGAAAGAATGCACAAAGAGTTCAATATGAACAGTCAAGTACGTGCCGTTTTCTAGGTGGTGACCTTCACTGATATGTCGTAGATTGTACTACAAAGACGAGCTGGAAGAGAGCATTTATTCATCATATGCTTTTCTCGAAGCTGAAATATACTATGAGGGACATATATCAAACATATCAAAGCGGATAAAGCAAAAAAAAAACACGGTTTCGGTGGATCAATAAACTATATGCACCAAATAGCAACGGCGAGACAAATGTCAAGACATGATATTCAGGGCAGCTCAGCTGTCATCGGGTCTGCGACCCCTAATACTAAACCTGGACGGCGACGCTAGGTGACGTTCAGGGACAGAATGATCTTGGTGATTAGGATTGGTATCTCCGTCAAACTCAAGTCGTAGATGAAGCTGGCCGGCTTCGCGCAAGGCGAGAGACACATCAGCCGCGAGGTTTCGACCAGGCAGGATATGGCTCCAAATCTGAAGCGGCAATATCAGAAAGCGAGAACTTCGACGGAGAGTTCAAAGACAGCACGAACATCAACCTCTCCCTCCGCAATCAGCTTATCCTTGCCAAGTGTCTTGTGGTCGTAGATCCACACGTGCATTCTCGGCGTACGCGCACTGGCAGCGAAGATAAAGGACTCGTTCCTGTCATCATTCAGTACATGAGGAATCGACTAATACTAATTGCCACTCACCACTCCGGCGCAGGGGTCTTAGCACCGTGCTTAGTCTTGAATTCTCTATCGCCGACGCGCACTGTGGCATACGGTTTCACATCACCCCCAGGAAGATCTTTCGCGCTGAACACTACCACACGCAGCGATCCGGGCTCCGAAGGAGGACCCCCTGTACCACGAGGACCTGATTCTGTTGATGGGAAGACAGCAGACTCGCGCGCTGAAGTCGAAGTCTGGTCCGCGGAACGCGTAGGGTGCTCGGGCAGGGGCTCTGTAGGTGGGACGAGACCTTCGGACGACTTCTCATGGTGAAGGAAATCCTTTTTGAAAATACCCCCTACACCGTGAATGACACCCTTGCCTGCCCCCATTGGCAACGCGCTGAGTTGGGTCATCGCGCGACCAGCCGCGGAGAACGTGGATGTGGTCTTGCGTGCTTTGGCAATGATCTCGGGCGCGAATGTCAACCGGATGCATACCTGTCCCTTTTCGCCGTGTTTCTCCGTTGACAGGTTAACGGTACGTTCCACACATTCGAAAGGCTCCAGATCGTCCAGGGTGATCTTGCCAACTCCTAGGCTCTTTGATTGTTCAAGTTGATTCCAGTCGAATACCTCCACTGAGAAATCCGCAGCAACACGAGAAGGCTGAAAGAATTTGGGAAATGCAGAACGTAGAGGGTTTACAAACTTACCACATTGGCAGTGAAGTTTTCTGACCAATCGGGATGCAGAGTCTTCTTCTTTGTCTGTGACTTGAATACCTTGTGTCCGTTGAGGGTGAATACTGCGTACGGGTCGGATTTACCTTTAACAGGGTGTCATCAACGACCAATAACGTGCATGCAACGTCATACCTCCTCTATCAGCGGCTATGAGATCTCTACCTTCAACCAAGTCAACACGCAGGACGCCTTGATCTGTGTACATCATAAGAAACGTGTCAACGGGCAGGATGAAACAACGTACTGTTAATGCTCTCCCTGGGTTCCAACTTCACGGGGACAGGAATATACCGCGCTTCAATCTCGACAGTGGAAATTTTACTTTCATCGTCCACATCAGTCAAGATGAATGATTCCCGGCGGTCCTGTGCGTGAACCGAATTAAAAACGCGATGACATTCGCAACGTCCAACTCACCAGCGTTGTCTCCAGGAACGATTTCGCGCCACCTTTCCATTCAGCAATGATGTCGTCTTTGTCACCTTCCGCGTTTTCATTCAGCCGTAACCAGACACGGCCAAAGTCGAGCTCCTTGACGAAACCTTCCCCCACATGTTGCCACTGTGCATGCGTGCTACGAGCCTTAACCGTACTGAAAGCTGGCCAATACCCGTCATCTAGGAGAACCTCCAAGCGAGCTTTCTTCTGAAGTTTGCCTGACAGAACATTGAAGATAATGACACCGGACTCTAAACAGAAAGTGAGTCTCGCAAAGGTCATAGCTAGAGCCGGCGTACGGTGTTTCAAAAGTTGCCCTTTGTCGAGCTCCAACCCGGAAGGTTGCTTCTCGTTCTCCTTTTCTGGATTTTCTTCATCACCTTGGGGTTTGGACTCTGTTTTGGATACATCAGAAGTGCTAGTGTTGTGTGATGACTTCGGTGCATGCGTGTCCAGCTCCGTCATGGGACGATCGACCGTGATGGTCTGTGTTAACAGCGAAGACGAAGAGGATGAACGAGTAACATCCGCAGCAACATCACCGCCCGCTACACCATTCATTGTCTTTGCGGCCTTTTGGATCTCGTTCTCTCCTGCATCAAAACCGACATGCTTGAGAGCCAAAGCGGGAATAAATTCAGCAACGAAGTGAAGGTGACCCTTGGATGTGTTTCCCCCATCAAGTTGAATGGGTTGAACAACTTCCTTCCTACCAGTAGACTCATGGCGGAATTGGGGATCGGTCGGTGACTCCCGAACGAGATCATTGACGTGAAGCTCAACAGAACCGAGGGACCGATCCTGAAGAATAATCATTAACACGAGTATGAGATAAGAGTCGTCCTCACCTTTGTCAGGTGCTGATAATCCATCACTTCCATAAACATGGACTGTAAAATGATCAGGTTGAGTTGCAAAAAGTAAAGATTGGCCAACTTCTCTCAGGGAATGCACTGCAAAATTTGGTCAATATGGTATCGAGAGCGGCGCTGTGGAGGCATACCAGGTATGTAGATGATCTGATCCCATACAGGGTTCAGATCTGTGACATGACGAGATAAGCACTCAGCATGTCGGAGAGAACCTGACGCATACTATTGTTGATGACCTCTGTCCGACCCTGAATGACATTGTTGACCAGAACTCGAACATAAGGATCACTCTGGAATAGAATGTTAGATCTCCTACTACGCGAACGTTCAGTGAACCGACCTTGCCACCAAGGGCAGCCTCCACGTTTCTTGAAAAACAGTCAGGCCAATTTCTTCGCGATGATACAAACGACTCACTTGACATCTGTTGCCTTCTGGAGCCAAAGCCTCACGACACCAATGGGTGGGACGTATTGAGAAACACCGCTGAGAGCGCCTGCCATGTGCAGCGGCTTCCACTGTGCACTAATCCTAATTTTGCCGGTCTTGCTCAAGGGCCACCAGTCTCGTCCCTCCGATGCTTCTGCCGTAAGCAAGTCCTCGAGGCGCACAGACATGTACCCAACCACGGGGTCCTTCATGAAGTCTCGATCGTCCACAACTTTGACAGTGATCCCCGAAGAATGCTTATCCGAGCACAGGAATTCGATACTAGACTCCCAGACTGGATTGTTCGTGTGTTTGATGATTTGCGATTTGTGAACAGGGGAAGGATCGGAGTCCAGATATACTTTCACGACAGGATTCAATTCTCCGGAGAGCGACTTTGATGCGTCAAGCTCCTTAGCCTGGTGAAGAGTCAAACGAACAATGCCAACGTCTGAAAGGCGGTTGAGTTGAATGATCTAGATCAGGAATTTTGTACAAACTCGTTTCTGGTAATCGCTCCTGGCCGTCGACGATCTGAGGCTTGAGCACAGGATAATAAGAGACGTCGAATCGAATCTGTCCACGGTCCTTTCCATCCTTTAGGATCGGTAGTTCAACACCCTCGAAAATAGCATCTTCGATGAGCTTGTTCATGTCAAATATTGCGGCACCAAGGGATGTGTCTTTCCTGTGCTCGTTGTAGTCAAACACAGTGAGTACCAGCTGCTCTTGTAGAGAATTGACAAGAATAAACTTGGTCTCTATCCAAGTCGGGTTGTACCTGCGCGATAATCAACGAGGTAATCGAAAGGACAAGGGAAAGCACCAACGTCGAATGCTTATACTTGGTCCTCGCAAGCTCCTGACGGTTGTTAATATTGATACAGACGAAGGGATCCGGTGACCCTCCGCCGAGCCTACTGTACTTGAGTCCTCGAGCAGCATGTATGGTTATTTGGATTGCTCCAATTGCCGCATCCAGAGGAACGCCGGATAATAGTTGCTCCAAATTGAGTGTGAAAACGTTCGGGTCGTACATCATGGGACCAATACTTGCATGGACCATTTCACGGATGAACTCGGAGAGTCCAGGAATCTGCCATGGGAATCAGCTAGTTGAGGAGGGTTGTACAAGATGTACCCACATGAGCGATATCGAAACCAAATGTTTCACCACCAACTGGCTTCAGGACGTAGTCGAAAACAGGCCTCTCCAAGAAGCTGAGATCCACTATTTGTATATGAGGGAAATTGGATACTAGCTTCATTCTGACCCTCATGAGACCGCTGAAACTGATGTCTTCGATTAAGATGGGCATAGCCGCAGTCGCTAAACCTCTTCCTATCCTCATGGCCAATACTATTTTAGGATTGACCTTCCGTGCTGCTTGACGAGGAGTCAGATCAGACACATCGTTGGGAGTAAACGAGATTTCCCAGTCCATCATAACGATATCGTCCTCTGTGTGTGGGAAGGTCCTAACTTTCTGGATTCGCGGGGCTTTGGTACCAAGGGTGAATGTAGTGAGGCGCAAGGAATCCAGAAATGTGGGCGTATTTATGCTGAGGACTTGATCAACGGAGGCCACCATTGAAGCGGAAAGTACGGGTTCATAGATGAGCCAGAAACGGTCCAGGAAATGGTTCAACCAGTCGGCGCTCTCATGCTCGGAGGCCAATCGGGATTTAACAAGCTCACGCTGGATATCATCACGGGCGCGGCGGCGAAGGCGCGACATGGAGTTGACGTAGTATGTGTTACAGATCGCCAGGAGGATGAACAACCATCCCCATCCAAGGTTGAAGCGCGTTAGAAAGTGAGACGCAAACACAGCCTAAAAGATTGCGTTAGGGAGAGTGAGGACGAAACAGCGTAAGACGTACGAAGAAGATCAGTGTAGCGTTATGGTACCAGGCACCGTAGAATTGTTCGCTCAAGAAAAGTTCAAGGATAGACTTGTCTTTCTCTTCGCCATCTTCAGGGGGAGGGGCATCTATATTGGCGGCGGCACGCCATCCAACTTTATACCAGTCGGGAACAACGGGGGCAAGGCCTGATGGGTAGCCACCTGGCGTGGGCGGAAGCAGGGTAGGGTACTCAAGGTCCTCCTTCGTTGCTTTTTCGGCATTATGGACATTGATTGCTGGTAAGACACGCCCATTTGCAGTACCCACTGAGACTCCTGAGGAATGTGTATGTTTCGGTCGGCTCCCAAGAGAAGCATTGTATGACAACACACCTCTCGCGTTGATTGGTTCGGTGTCTGTGCTGACGTGTGAGATGATGTTCTCGAGCCCCTCACTGGCCGCTGCAGCCTTTGCATGGGGTGATGCTCCTGGACTGAACGAGTGGATAGCAGCACCTCTAGAGGCATCACTGGCGAGCGAGTCGTGTAGTTGGTCGGGCGGGACGAGTTCCTGCAAACTTTGGTGTGGTACAGCCTCGTGATGAGGGGTGTTGGTCGCCATGGTGGGCGACGAGGAGGAAGCGAAAAGGAAGGAACGAGGAGGTTAAGATGAACTTGTACTAGGACTAAAGTAGAATGATAGACAACGTGCTTAACCAAGGCGAGGCTGTAATTGCCATCTTTGAACGTTTACGATACGTAGTAGCGGGGGGTCCCGAAAATGCCATCTGTCTTCAAGTCCGTCCTTGGCGGAGGTAATGACCCGGCCATCGCTCCGAACGCCGTCCGAGCGCCGCCTCCTCACAGCTCCGCCCATCCCCCCTCCGCATCCTCGTCGCCACCGACAACGGCGAGCAGAAAAACGATGACACTCGCCGCAAGGCGCATCCCCAATCCTCTGTACAGCTGCCCAACACCAGTCCGCCTCAGCCAATTATGTCCGCCCTCCTTCACGTCTCCCTCCGTTTCTTCTCCGTGACGCTTCTCCTTCTCGCCCGTTTGCTTCCTCCGCGGACGCCTAATTGGCAAATCTGATCTCTCTTCTGTCAATATGTGCCACAGCGCGTCGACAACACCGTTGTATGGCACGGGTCTTGTCTCCACACAGGTACGCAGTGGCTTCGCTGTCCCGCGCGTCTGAACCTGCAACCTTCGGCGGACCGTCTCAACTGGCAAGGTCACTAACAGACTCGCACATCCCGCCAGAACCTCCGCGAACGCCCACGCAACGGGGTGCGTGTCCGCTGCAACATATGGACCAAGCCAGAGCCTTGGAGCAATAACGGCGGGTAATGTAACGTGCATAAATGATCGGAGCCCAGTTTCAAGTATGGTCGGTATCAGGAGATGAGGGTGCAGGTAAATACCCCTCAGACCACCCTCTTTGGCCAAAATTTCGGAGAGAGCGTGGATAGGCCCCGTATACGTCTTGTACCGCGGCATCGACGACTGAGCGACCAGACGCGTGCGGACGAGATCAAGGGGTGACAACAGAAAGCCGGTCAGGACGTGTGAAGCCACCGGTAACAGCGGTGACGGTCGGTAGAATCCACCCTGCGACGACAGGAAAAGTGAATGTAAGACGCTGTCAGCAAGTGGTTGTAGATTCGCGAAAGCAACGTCGTGAATACATGACGTGAGCAGACCTAAAGAAATGAACTCAGCAATCAGTCCGCGATATTGTACGACCATTACCTTTCCATAGTGACAGCCATCCTTCGCTATGAAAGCCAATAAGCCGTTGAATCATACCCCACGAGGTACTAGCGCTGCCAACTGGAATAATATATTCTGGGCGCGTCCCGTCTTCCATAACAGATGTCCTAATCATGTACCCCCTGTCGTCTACAAGCTTTGGAGCTGGATGGCGAGTCGGAACAGTACCAGGTTCGACAAAGTACGACTCCTCTTCGTTTGTTGCTTCACTAAGCTATGGGACGCGTCAGCTGGTCAGACGCCAGAGCAGTATTTGACTCACCGCCTCCGTCTCTTCTTCTGCTTCCTCCTCAGATTCCTGGGTGAGGGCATCCTTCGGGACCCATTGAATCTGGAGAAGCAACTTTCCAACTTCCAAAGGCATTGCCACGGCAGTACTGCTGTACTGGAGTAAGGCCGAAGCTACCAATGAACGGAAGAGGAGGGAAAGGTCGGGCGACGATGGCTCGCCAGCGTTCAAGGAAGGAGAAAGGTCAAATATGGAACTTGGAGAAGGACGGGTGGTCCATTGATAGGAGGCGTTGGGGGCAGATTGTTTCGGGACACTTGACAAAGGCGGTGGAATGAATGACCATTGAGTTGACGGAGGATTATAGAGATCACGGAGGGATGGATTTGAGGCCATCACGATGCGAGGGCGGCGTCGGTCGGGTTTCTGGATACACACCTCCTCTGACAATGGCGGTTACCAAAGGGGCGGTTTCTCGGGATGATGGATGTGTTGAGATACAGAGGACAAGAGTCAAGTCACGTGGAATATTGACACTTTGTAGCTAGTACAAGTTCCAGCGCTTTGCTAGCTACCTCTCTATCGTCTTGGAAAGTGAGCTGTTCGACGGCCTTTTCAGCTGTGATGAATTCCGACTGAAAATCCTCTGTCTCCGTCTGCGTCCCTTTGAACTGAGTTTCATCGATCGCTCTGGTCAAGTACCACCAAATGATCTTTGTCCCCCTCGCTTCCCCGAGACTTCTCACCGTCATCGCAAAGGGTTCCACTACCCCCTCCACGATACGTGGTTCATCCACCATGTTAATGTGGGGTAAAGGTGCCCGCGTCGCCATTCTACACGGCAAGAATTCACACCTGTAGCCGGTCTCCTCATATGTTTCTCGGAGGGCAGCATTCTCCACTGATTCTCCACGATCTTTCCGACCCTTGGGCAATACCCACACCCCTTCCATTGGCGAATGCAGAATGCATATTTGCCACTCCCTTTTGCCTGGGGCTGCACGGAAGAGGACGGAACCAGCACAGATGACAAAGTCCTCACTGAAGTGATTGATAGAGAAATATGGTCTTGGTCGACTCCGCATTATTGATAGATGAGCACGAGCCTCTGCCATAATGCAGCTGATGGGCTAGAACAAACACAGTTAGCAAATCGACTCGTCGCTGAACAATCCCAAACTCACGGTAAGTCTGGAGAGCCCGCGGTGTGTAATAAAAAAGCTTGCCCGCTGCAAGGTTCGAACTTGCGACCTCAGGATTGCGTAGCTTACGAAGCTACTCATATATCGATATGAGACCTGCGCTCTAACCAACTGAGCCAAGCGGGCTACGTGAGTTTCGTCACCTTGAGATCGAGATGAAGGCAATGTGCCGTGGGAAAGCGGACGGGATTGAGTTGAGTTGACTGGTCCGCTGGCGTCGAGTCGACGCCACGCAAGCAAACGCTTTCCCCCTCCATGCTCAACGCTCGTAAAAGGGAGGCATCTGATCCCCTTCTCCCGACCAGGCAACCAAAGCATCCACGCGTCGAAGAGAGCGGTGGACTTACTCCACATTCCGGGTTGACCGCTCGTTGGAGCCAGCTAGCACGCGAGGTAGTAGAACTCGCCTCAGAGACAATAAAGGCTTGGGGGTCACGTTCATCTCCGTCAACCAGTCTGCCAAACCATCCCCCACGGCTACGACGTTCACCCCCACCTCGTCCTCGTCCTCGCCCAATACACACTACACCCTCTTCCCACCTCCCCCTTCCTCTTCGTCCTCCAATACCAACTGAATTTCATCCTGACGAACATCAGATTCGAACGAAACAGACCACCCTGTCCTCCTCTCTCCAGTCCGATCAATATTTCATGCCGACTCTCGCCAATCCCACGTACGGTTCTGGCAGCTCACTACAATCAACATCCACGACTGGGTTCGCATCTGTCTCTCATTCAACCGCCTTGCCTCGCCATCAGACAGTGGATGACCTTCTAGCCGATTCCATGCAGCAATGTCGAAGGGCAGAAGAGATAAATAACGTTTTAAACCAGAGGAAGAGTAAAGAGCACATTTATGCTCGGAAGGTGTGCTTTGCCATGTCTGCAGGATAGTGCCACTCCAGGCTCACCAGTTCATTCCCGCGCAACGCAGCACAAGGCCAAAGTGAGGGAGGATATAATGAAAGACAGAGAGGCTGTGATGAAGGAACTGTTCGACCTTAAGCGAGCAAGTGGTACTGCACATCCATTCAGGTCTTGGATTTGCCTTACCATCATTTTTACCAGGATTCAGGTCGAATTATGAGGATTTCAAATGTAAAGTGCTCGTTCCTTCGACCTGCTCGAGTGTTGATCTGTTTGTGCTAGCGTACATAGATTACCAAGCTCGACTCCAGCATCTGGACGATCGTGACGCCCTGTCGCGTACGTATCACAATCACCTGTGGCACCTATCTCGTGCTCAAGTTTCGTTCCAGCCTCGGCGTCTCTGACAGACCTGCGCTTGAAGGAAGATACACCCAGCTTATCACACCGCCATTCATTCTCCGATGTACGTCGTTCGAGTATACATGGTGGTTGTCGTCGTTATTCTTATAATCCTTCTAGCATGCAGACGTCCCCTTCTTGGAAAATGCAAAGAAGAAGTTGCTGCGGACACTGGCAAGGTTCGTCGCGGTGCGATCGCACGTCAGCAGCCGTGACGCTGATCGTTTCTTATTTTCCCCAACACTAGTCCTCCGACAAAGCCCTTCTCGACCTACGAATGGCTTCGTCAAGAAGCGCGGAAGAAGGACGAAGAAATAGAGCGGCGCTTCCGCCCTTCTCTTCCCAAGTCGCTACCTCCGGAAATAGACAGACAAGTCGATATACTCCTCGCCAAGAAAGGTGTAATCTCGAAGGTGGCGCGAGAGCAGGTTTACGACAAGGATCTCTCACGTCTACTTCCGTTCCAATGGCTAAATGACGAGCTTATCAACTTTTATGGTGCGATGATTCTTGAGCGCTCAGAGGCCTGTAAAGAGAACCCTGGAGCAAACGGAAAAAAGAAACCCTTGAACGTGCATTACTTCAGTACCTTCTTTTGGTCCAAGTTGCAGGGTGAAGGCTATGAACGGGCAAGGCTTGCAAAATGGACCAAGAAGGTGCAACCGTTCTTCAATCTTCCGCTTGACGTTCTAACATCTTCTTAGTTGGATATCTTTTCAAAAGATGCCATCCTTATCCCCATTAATCACAACAATTCTCATTGGACCGGTGCCGCCATTAATTTTCGTCGGAAACGGATAGAGTCATACGACAGCATGAACCTTGACCGACATCAAGTATTCAAGGTCGGATAGCTTGTTTTGTTTTCCATTTTGGATGCTACATTTAAATTCCATTGACAGAGTCTTCGTCACTACCTCGACCTCGAACATCAGAACAAGAAGAAGAAACCATTTGATTTTACGGGTTGGGTGAACTATGGCCCAGATGTCAGGATCCCTATGCGCGCAGAGACATGTACACTCATTTGTTTCCTTCACAGGATACCCCGCAACAGGAGAATGGCTACGATTGTGGTGTCTTTACGTGCCAATTCTTGGAGGCATTGTCCAGAGGAGAAGGGACATTTAACTTCTCGCAACGAGATATGGCCTACATCCGGAGACGAATGATTTGGGAGATTGGATACGCCAAATTTCTCGACGTGCCATAGCATTGCCGCGAGCTTTTTGAGATTTATCTGTGGTTCAAAGCATTATTTTTTCAGCTATAATCGCAGCGGTATTGATTTACAACAAGAGTATTAATCTGAGAAGAACCAACTTAGAGATCGGACATTCATCATGGTGTCAGAGTTCGTGTCTTCACCGCCGAAACCACCATACAATAATAAAGAACCAAAAGACGAAGACTATGAAGATGATGTACCACAGCCATCGACAGCCTTGCCGCTCTGCCATGTTGTTCATTCGGCGGAAGGTCCCTGCGAGGATACCTGATGTCTCCGCAAATGCGTCATTCTGGTAGCGAAACAAGTAGCAACTGAGCCGAAAAGCTGAGCGGACGGAAATAAATCAGCGCACCATCTGACTGAGCTGAACAGTCGACTCCCGGACTTCGTTTCCAATACCAACTGTTATCTTTTGGGATAGGTAAACGGATGAGTACCGACCACGAACAGAGACGCCGTCACACGAGACCACGTACGTCTTTCAGTAGCTTGACTTTGGCAGACAGACCCTCGAGATGTTCATCATTCTGGCCCTCCAGATCGTCAGCATAGCGGTACCCCGACGGTGCGTGAAGTGGAGGTTCAGACGGAGACGAGCGTCCCGAGGCAGGGGGTGTCAGACCACCAAGCAGAGCGGAGCGATCGCGCAGCGAATTTGATGCACGGAAGCTTTGAAGAGATTTCAGTCCATTACAGTCATCTTAGACAGTGATGTTGTCAGCGAGAGTCCTCACCGTTGGGACATTCCGACCAAATGCAGGGCCAGCTGTACGTCGATGGACAAAAGATACGGTGTTGGGCCACTTCACTTCCACGTAAGTACTGGACACCGAAGTTCTCATACAATAACACGCTTCCGAATCCGATCAAGTGGGGTAATACGCACGCACAGATATCAAGTCCAGCCACATATCAAGCGTGCATGTATATAATACGTATAGGTATAAGTCAAAAGAGAGCCGAGGAGGCCGCAGAGACTAGATGCAAATCTAAATGCGGTAAATAGGATGCAGGGCGAGGTCGAAGTGATGCGGATGAAACGTCCACCGTACTGAGTCAATAGGATGGCAAACAACGCGAAGTAGTACAAGTCCATTTATTCGACAAAGCGCGCTTTCAGTCAATGCTCATCCGATTGGGATTCATGCTCATAGGGCCACCATGGACTTGTCTAGATCCATTTCCGCGAGCGTGCGCCTTGTTTCTCGCAACTTGCAAATACTTGATTAGTCGTTTGAAACATGTGAATCATAATCGCCTCTTACTTGAGTCTTTGAGTCCCCTGCCGAAATTCCGCATCACAATCGCCGCGAAAATGATGGTTATAAGCAAGAGAAAAATTGCAATCGCAGCTATTCGGATAAATTCAGTATCCGAATAGCAGGAAATAAGACTAAGCTCACAGAATGTGGTAAGAGAATGCCACACTTGAGCGTAGGCCGAGTCACGATACTTCAGTAGTTTGTATGTCTATCGACAGGTCAGCATACAGGGAAGAAAAAAGAAAGAAAGCCTGCTTGCTTTGTAGATGAAGTACACCAATGCTCCTATGCACCCTGACATGAATGTTGCCATCATCCACCTGTTCTCGTGGCGTGCTGCCAAGTGACCCTCGATAATAAGAACAACGGACAGAGGCAGAGCGGCCCAAGTGACGTAGTATTCCCAGTCGGTTTTCGAAAGGACTAGCCAGAGAAACTGCACGGTAAAACCGACCCAAAAGAAGAGATCGAACTTGATGAGACAATGGAAAATTTGATAGCTGGCATACATTTTCTTGATGCGACGATCGGCGCCGAGGAATTTGTATACCTTCCACCCGAACTCATTGTAGATTTTCCACCCGAGGGCAATGTAAGCTATCTCTGCGGCGGAAATGACCGCTGGAATGATGTCCGTAAGGACGTTAACCGGTATGTGAATAATGCCTTCAGAGGTTGTCGTCGACTGTCGGATTTCTCCAATTTGTATGATAGCGTAGAGAAGGAAAAGAAGATTGAACAATCTATGACAAAATATCAGAAAGGTGCGGCGGTCTTCCCAAGCCAACTGACATGAGACAGATGAATTGCAGGGTGTTCTGAGCGTACACTGCATCCACGGCAAGAACGAACTGAAATATACTGTGCTGGATGTCAAACCATGGACGAGGGGTGAATGAAGATGCATACTGTGCTAGTGCGAATACGCTGAGGTATACAGGCATTTTGGGTGCACTTCCGTTACCTCCATCCTGCAGCCGAACGAGAAGATCACCCTCGATAGCGAGATCTATCGTCGTCTCGACAAGGACAGTTATCACGAAGAGCCGGCATGCCCAAGAGTCAGGGAGAATCTTTGAAGAGATGAGAAGAAGGTTTGTGAGAAGAGTGAGCAGACGCTCACCCGCTGCCACCATTTCCTGTGATCGACCAACTTTTCTCGTCTGGTCTTTGGTGGATAGCTCTGAGGAGGCCCAGGAGGGTCTTCTGCTTCATCCTGGGACTTGCCACTTGGATACGAAGATTTGCAGTCTAGGGAATACGACGGGCCTCGGGATTCAGAGTCATCGATGGGGGTGGTTTGAACTTTGAAGGTCTGGTGGCGGGATATTCTCGAGTAAGGTTCTGCATATTGGTCGATAAGGTCATCGTAAGATGACTTGAACTCGTCTGGGGGTGGGGAGTTGCGATAGTGGGTAGTGAGGTAGTCTGTGGAGCGGTGACCGTGACTCGTGAGGGGGTGAGCCATTGGGGGAAAGACAAAGAGCGTGGGGCAAAAGAGTCGACCTGCGAGCGTGTAAAGAGTGGAATATTTTCAACGTTGACTGCGCTCGAAACCAGTCAAAAGGTGTTTGACCCGCTTTGTGTTGCGTACGTGGGAGACCTCGCCTAACTACTAGTACGGTACATACAACAATATGATATATACCATCACGATCCGTCCGTATCCGTTGAAGATCCGGTTTCTTCCCCTTCGACATCTAGCCATCATGTCAGCCTCACTTGCGGATGGACGATCACCTCACATACCAATCAGATAGTCTGGTTCGATCCGCACCGGGGGTGGCGGTGGCCGAGGGGGGCTCGGACGTTTCGATTGTGCCGCTGATGCAGCTGCACCCCTGCCCATCCCCGTCTTGCTACCTTTCGGGCGTCCGCGTTTCGGCGGACCTGTCCCAGCGGGACTCTTGGCTGGCATTGCAGAAGCACCAACGGGGGTACCAACTGAGGATTGGGATCCTGGTGTGGAAGACCGTCCCCTGTCCAAAAACGAGGCAATCGATGACGATCGCAGCTTGGAGGGGACCTTGGACTGTGAAGAGGGGACCTGCAGAGACTATGGAGAGATTCGTGAACGACCCAGGATTGGAGAGAAGCGAACCTGATTCGCAACGCCATCCAGCCCCGCCTTTAGTCGTGAAACAGGGGACGCTGAGCCACGTCAAAATCTGACAGTAAACGCACCAATGCGGCGACGTACCGGCCGTCTTCTGTTTCTTTGCCTTCTTGACTGGAGACATTTGTGGTGAACCCAGCTACTTTCACATGTGAATAGTAGACTCATGGGAAGTGTGCACAGAGAGACCCACCCTCTTACGCTTGAGGTTGAAATCCGCTTCATCTATGGCACAATGAGACAATACATCTGGCTCCTGAAGAGTGACAGATACCAGCAAGTTTGCCCTTGGATTTCGCTTTCACTTTCCCGTTGGAGTTGTCGTCCGAGATGTTACCATTCTCCGAGCCAGCATACGGCGATGCAGACCGCCCAGGGTCAATCGGGATCCTGTAAACAGTTAGTCCGTCAACACAATATGATTTCATTGACGTCATACTTCGTTTTGAGATTTGTAGCACGTGCTGCCCCGCGTCGTACACCAGTTCCTATGCCCATACATGAACTGAGATGAGGCGCATATCTATTTGAAGCGATCTTGGAACGACAATGGGTATTGTGACAAGGGGCGACGTAGTGGAGATTGAACGGACCTGACGTTTACACACAGTACACTCGAAAAGTATGTTGCCGTCCTTGATAGTTGTCGGTGTACTCGTTCCGGTATTTGGGAGGGTCTTGCCCGCTGACGATGACGCCTCGATACTCCCTGTGTCCTGCAACTGTGGTAACGCATGTCCACTGCTTCCGTGAACTATATGAAATAGGTCCCAGGTATGGTGGTTAACCAAATTGGACGAAGAGTGCCGTGCAGCAGACCCCACCTGTGCAACAGCTGGGAGGGTATGAAGAATCGACTGAGGTGTGATAATGAAGTGAGCTCACTGTGTACGACATATTTTACATGGTGCTCGACTCCGCGCGATTTCGTGATGGCCTTGGAGGGCAGCATCCATCACAAGGTCGTCGAGCATGGCTGAGAAGAGTCTCGCAGCCTGGATACGGTCAGCGCCAAAACACTGCGGGGGTAGGGAAACATACAAGACCTGCAATAACATCCTCTCTTTCTGACTTGTACATGGCTCGCGTATCCTGGGTGTGTCCTTGGAGTAGATCGGGCTACACGTTGTCCTCGCGGCGCCAGTACTTGCCACCTGTTGATCGCGTGGAGCACGTGACCTACTCATTGCACATTCGCGGGCACTGAATTTGCTTACAGTAGACAAGGAATAGATTATCTATTCAATAAGTAGTCTTATACCGTTCGTTTTACCCGGAAGCTGGTGACTTCATGCCTTTCCATAGACATTCATTGTCGTGCCATTCGCCAAGGTTTGGGCAGTAGACGGTACGAAACCTTCCTGCATCTTCTCGTCCCTTAGCTTGCTGATAAGTTGCAAAAAGGCGTCGATGGCTTCTGTTGACGTTTGAATGTGTACCACAAGCCGTGGGCCGCTTAGTGCAATAGGATCCGGAAGAGTAGCGGCACGTTCCACTACTTCCCCATATTCAACACCAATGGTAGAAGGGTCGAAGAATACCTGCATAAAGCCCGTAAGCGAGGGTGATGGTCAAGAGAAGGTTTATTTACCATACATGTTTCCGCTGGACATAAGATACCGACCCCTAGCTCCTCCAGTCCCCGCTGCAGGCGTCTCGCTAGTGCATGTACGCGGGATAATTGCGGGAAGTTATGGCTAAGTGCGTAAGCTGCGGAAGCCGCGAGAATTCCAGTTTGTCGCATCCCCCCTCCAAAAGCTTTGCGGAACCAGCGAGCTTTGTTGATGAACACCACTGACCCGACGAGGCAGGTTCCGACTGGAGCACCAAGACCTTTGCTGAGGCAAAGGCTAACGGAGTCGAAAGGAGCACAAAGTTCTGATAATGACATCTCTGTCTCAACAACTACATGCCAAAGACGGGCACCATCGAGGTGCATCAAAATATCGTTCTCCCGAGCGAACTTTGAAATTCTGATGATATCGTTTTGGGGGAAGATCATGCCGTTCAGGGTATTCTCGAGACAGATGAGACGTGTTGGTGCACTACTCAATAAAAATCAACAGACGTCTGTATGGGGGAGGTACCTACACGTGGATATCGGACTCCAACACGACCTTAGCCTTTACATCCTCCAAAGTTAAGTGGTGACCTTTCGAACGGTCAGTACACAACCAGACTCAAATTGGATGGAAACAGACCGTTCGAGGATGAGACGGGGATCGGATAAGCTCCTGAGTGCATGGCAGCACCTCCTGCTTCATATCTACAACATGTCTCGTGTGGTCAGCACAACTTGAGGATGTACGGGTACCGTGGCATACTCATTGATATGACTTCGGACATCAGTGAGGATTGAAAATGGTGGCTGGCGCAGGTGTGTTCGTATTGCTAATTGGTTACTGAGTGTCCCGCTGGTCACAAATAGTGCGGCTTCCTTTCCGGTGAGTTGTGCTATGTGGTTCTCGAAGGCGGAGGTGCAAGGTTCATTAAAGACGGCGTCTCCAATCGAAGCACGTACAGCGTACTCGTACATCGCCTTGGTCGGTGCTAGGTAAGCGGTTTCTTGAGCGCGAATTCCCATGCGTGATCTTTTCCCTACCCGTGATTGTATCGGCTTTTCATGATAAGGAAGGGCACGAGAAGGATACGAGATAAACTCACTAACAAAGCTCCTGGACACTTCTCTGAGCCGTGTTTCGTTATCTGCCTCCTGAGTCGGTGTTAGAATATCCACCTTGACTTGCTCAATGATCGCTTGGAGCTTTGGATCCATCGTGGCTGAGAGAAAATAGCGAACTGTCGGCCTGTGAAAAACTGGATGCGTGAAGGTCGACAATTCAGCGAACCCTCACACCGATGTAACCTGGTAAAGGTCTGAGATCATTAATTCATTTCCGGTTGGAACTTTGTTGTCCTACTAGGAAAAAAACGGCGCAACCAGGATGCGCACTGAACGAGAAATTAAAACTAGAACTAGATCGGTTGGCCGACTACGCTATGACATCTTATCTTATCGAGATTACATAAGGGTGCATTATATGAAGCCTGGCGGAATCAACGTTGGCCAGCTCCTTCTTCTTCCTTTTCGATGGGTAACGTGCGTAAAATCTAAAAAATATCCTGTTGCTGTACTCACAAGCGATCGATCAATAATAGGGTGCTAAAGCTGCTCAAAAGCGTGAACGGAATGCTGGCAAGCACGCAGACAAGGGTCCGACCAGTCGCACCAAGCTCAACGAAGCAGCCAAAAACATCATCTGCTCAACCTGCAGACAAACCTTTGTGCGTCCAACCACACATATCTGCTACTGGATGTCACTGATAGGGTTTTCCTGTTGCAGTTGTTAACGACACGGGCTCCGGCGTGAGTTTTACGACGATAAGTGAGTCACGATTGATGTAATTTACATGGGTGCATTGCAGATTAGAGGAGCATGCGCAGAACAAGCACTCCAAGACGCTAGCTGAGTGCTTCCCCAGCCTCGTCAAGTAGCGCTGATGGGTAGTATATCCCGTGTTTGTATGCATAGTCTAGTATGAACTGGGGCGGGGCCTGCCGTGGAACGGGCGAGCATTCGTCTATACAGTATCAAAAGCCGGATTGAGGGTGAGACTATGGCAAATTCATGGAACGCACCGAGACGCGCACTGCGAGGATGGCTCTCACAGCCCAAAGGAGGTGGCGCCAGTTGCTTGGGCATTGGCTCCTGCACTCTGCATTTTCTCACCAACTTTTTTGTTGACCTCGAAAAACTTTGCTACACATCGATCTATGCAGACACTCTCCCCCTTGTTAAGGTCGCCCTCAGCATACCGTGGACTGATGCACTTGCTGTGACACGACCTATATAGTGCTGAGTGGGAACACATCCTAGTCAGGTGGCTGAACCTACGCGACTATGCGGTTGAAGACGTCTGAGACCATGTCGATCCTGGAGAGAGTCAATTAACGGCAATGACGGGGCAAGAAGCTTACTCGTTAATGGCCATTTCGATGCGCTCATGGTTGACGCCTCCCGAGGGCGCAGATGGGGTACGACCGAACATCGACATGCGGGCTGAACTTGAAGTGACACCAAGCACTGCGCGAAAATACATGTGCTCACGTGACCATGGACGACATATCCTGAAAGGGCAAGCATCAAAAAAATCGCGGATGGATTGCTCGCTGGGAGACATATATATATGTAAAGCCATGTCGGACGGTTCGCCCCCCCTTGCACTTCACCGATGCAGATTTGTCGATGCCTCCCCTTCCCCGATCACTGCCCTCGCATTCCCCCCCTTGCCACTGCCCTCGCTCACAATCAAAGCAACGGGCAAGCAGCGCGATCGCGGTCCAGCATTTGGTACCCTTGTTGTTGGTCACGCGAATGGAAACATAGACTTGCTTGAGTGGACCGGAGAGCTCGGCGAGTCACAAGCCCCGCAGGCTTGGCACCGTCGCAAGGTCGGTCTGCTTACTCCATCACAATCCCCATAATCACATCCATCGACCACAGACTCTCCCTGGACCCCACCCATCAAAAGTCGACTCCCTGGCATTGACGATAAAATATCCAGATATATTTCCTTCGGCCATGGTTCCGTCTCCCTCAACTCTTCGCTTGTTTAGTTCAGGTGGTGGAAGTGAACTCTTGGAGTGGGATGTGGCAAGAAATACCGTGAGGGTGTGTCGCTCTCGTATCGGATAGCTGTCTGCTCGACTCAGTGACTGCAGAGGACAATCAGCTCTCAGGGGGGCTCAATCTGGAGCATGGCAGCGAACTTCGCGTCAACGTTGCTGGCGTTGGGGTGTGAAGATGGTTGCGTTCGACTGCTTTCTCTCTCGGCCGATACTCTTCAGCACTTCCGCCGTTTCGATCACGTTAAATGTCGTATCCTCAGCATTGCATGGGGCCCTCCAGTTCCCCGAAGGCCGAAGCCAAAAGTGAACGGTTCTGCAAACCAACGCAATGACCGGGAGAAAAGTGGAGATGATAGTGAAGACGAAGAGCATGAGTGGGATGATTCGTGGCTCGTAACTGGGGGTTCGGATAGCAGCTTGCGGAAATGGGACATCAGCACCGGACGGCCAACAGACCGCATGGGGACCGACAAAATAAAAGGAGATAGGACACTTGTCTGGACCGTCGGGGTACTTGCGTGAGGGCCCTTCCATCTGTCCTGAAATTCGTACGAACTAAAACGATGGTAGCGACGGAACGATTATATCTGGCGATTCGCTGGGTATCGTCAAGTTTTGGGATCCAATGACATGCACCCAAACTCACAGTTTCACTGCGCACAACGCAGATGTGCTCTGTCTCACGATTGGGCCGGACGGAACAACTGTCTTCACATCAGGTGTTGACCAGAAAATTGTCCAGTTTACCTATGTTTCGTCTACACCAGGTGCCTCGTCATCAACATTGAGCACGGCCACGAGTCGATGGATCCAGTCAGCCTCGCGACGAATGCACTCGCACGATGTACGTTCACTGGCAATGTGGCCACCTTATAGCCCGCTTCCACCCGTCTACAGGCGAAAACTCGCCCCTGGCATCCCATTTATGGCGCCTATTCTCGTATCTGGCGGCCTCGACATGTCCGTAGCCCTGACGCCTTGTCTACCTGCGAGTATGACAACGTCCACTGTGGCAGCACGAGTCATCAATCCACTAGCGACGAGTGTCGCCACTACGTTCGAAGACTCATATTATCGGCGGATCCCATATTTCTCTGCTGTTTCCATAGCTAGGAGCGCAAGGCTTGTGTCGTACATGCACGAGACTGGGTTGAATCTCTGGCGTGTGCTCAACATCCCGGATACAGCGATGGTGATCGACGGCAGAGATAATTCCACAGACCCCGAGTTGAGGGTGAGCTGGGAAAGTGTCCTCGAGATGGAACTCAATGTACAAACGAACCTCATAGCAAGCGCTCTTTCGGATGATGGACGGTGGCTTGTTATTTCGGATTTGTACGAAACGAAGCTTTTCGAACTGTGTAAGAAGGTGAGTCTACATTCGTGCGCCGCGAGAAAATGCTCAACTTCTGATGCCTTCATCAGCCCACAGGGGAGATGAAGCCAAGACGGGTTCGCTCACTAACCGCTCTACTAGAGGCGCAAATGTCCACTTCGAGCTCAAAAGGGTCCGGTTCGACTGGCGGGAGTTGCTTCGCCTTCACACCCGATTTAAGCAAAATGGTCTTGGCCTCAGCATTGACATCTTTCATTCTCATGATTGACCTGAGCACCGAGGAGCCCACCGTTTTGAGACGATTCGACCAGCATCGAAAACAGATCGCTCTTAGCGGTGGTCGGCTAGTTCGTGGATCGAGCAGAAGTCAAGTGCAAGATGCAGACGACGATAATGGCGAATTATTTCAATCCGACGGTCCGCCATCTGTGGTACGCATGGCTGTAAGCCCCGATGGGCAATGGCTCGCTACTTCGGACGAACTTTGTCGGACGTTCGTGTTCAACCTTGACTCGATCCAGGCATGTGTGGGATTTTATGCCATCATATAGTGCCTGCTAATCTGTGTCTGCAGTACCACAGCACTTTACCCTCGTTACCTCACCCACCAAACGTGCTGACCTTCACCCCGGAGAAGCCACAAATCCTTATGATCGTCCTCCCGAACAACACTATACATGTCTTTGATGTTGAACGTAGTGAAGTCCCTGTATGGGCCCACGACCTCAACTCCCGCATCCCAAAACAACTGTTCAATACACCAGATCCTATACTTGGCGTCATATTCGAGCCACGTCCAACTCTGCCTCCATCAGCTCTGGTAAACGGTGACTTCGAGATGGCCAACCTCGAGCAAAAAAAATCTGGATCTCATTCTACCACGTTCTCTCAAAAAGAAGCTATTTTCTGGGGCTCTTCCTGGCTATGTAAACTCAAGCTTGACTGGCTAGGTAAACATACAGAGCCGCGGAAACGTCGCAAATCCGAGGCAAGGTATCCCCTACAAGAGCATCAGGGCGTACCAACCCTCGCTCCACGTCCAGACCTTCAAAATAGCGCATACGAGGCGCGAAATTTGCGGATGGTTACACACTACCGTCCGATTCTCGCGTTGGATTTTGTGGGCCCAGGAGAGATGGTCCTCGTGGAGAGACCCCTGGTAGATGTGTTGTCGAAACTTCCACCTGCCTTCTTCAAACCCAAGTATGGGCAGACGTGATTGCCAGTAAAGTTCCTGTATGTGCCTTGGCAATAGGAACACATGTTTCAATGTCCTGCTTGGAAAAACAACCTTGCTAACCCTAATAAAAAGTAGAGAACATATGGAAAGGAACCAGAATTCTAAGCTATACTGGCGGAACATTGGCGGTATCTATAGTGACAAATTGGAAGAAAATTTATTAAGAATCAAACCGAACGAGTCTGGATATACAGTGCATTGTTTACCGCATCGCGGCTTCTCTATCTTGCTTTTCGTCTTCCCTGGGAGGGAAGGGCTTCAGATGAATTTTTCGGCGATCAACTAGAAGGCATACTTGGCATTGAGAATGGAGAGGTAAAGCGTCCAGAAGACACCACATGCAGACTGAAATGGTATTCTATACGGTAGAGGCATAAATCGGAAATTTATCAACTGTGGAGCGATGTCAGATTCAACGCAACAAGGTGTGCGAAGAGCGTACCTGTGCTAATGGCCAGACTTTCCAATTGGTCAGTAAAGCAGTTGTGTACATATCAGTATATTTGTCCCGTATTTGAATATTGGTTCGGCCTTCCATGATACCAATGGAGCCGATAAATATCGCGAGCTATGGGGTAAGTGATGTGGTTAGAAACCGACGTAGGCAAAGGAAGTCGAGGACATACACCTAGCGGTGCCCTGGAAAAATGCGACGATCAAATGCCAGCGAAAACTGGGTGGATCTCAGTAAACTCACATGATGAACTGATCTGCGGCAACTCTTTTTGATAAGGCCTTGAAGCTAACCCTGTGGGTGCGCCGCCTGCGAAGAGGAAATTTGCGTTCGAGGAAAAGGTTCCATCTGCCCAGTAGGGGGCCTCGGAGGGAGCGGGTTCAAGGTTTACTCGAAAAGAGGAAGGCAATGTACATACTTATGCCGACACCGAAGCAGAAGAAGCGGAGGGTGCGTGCGGCATCCCAACCCGGCCGATGCTGGTGATCTTGGGCACGCTGGGAACAAAGACGGGGGTGAGCGACAAAAATATCGAGGGGTGGGGATTCAGGCGCACAGCATTATGAGCGAGCTGAGCGACGATGTCGCCAAAGGCGTTGAGTGTGCCGCCTGTGAGAGCGAGAGTACGGTTTGGGTGGGTGTGGAAGAAATACTGATATGTTCTGGCGAGGGTGACAGTAGTGGCCATGCGGTAGTGAGGTCGGGAACTGGAACCTCGCTGGCTGACAGAACAACAGATAACAGGGATTGATATTTTAAAAAATTATATCCAGGAAGATGAGGCTTTGAGGAATCAGTACCTCGAGATGCTCTGTTAACGGGCCAAGGTAGTGGTGAAACATACACCGAGGCCAAAGGATATTCGATGATGTAATTCTCCAAGGAATCAACCCACGTGACCAAAAACGCCAGCCTCCATCACATATAAACCCGCCGCGTCAACACTCCCCGACCAATCATGCCTTCCTACTCCACCCTCGTCTTCGTATTCGCACTCGTTGCAGCTGTACGCGCCATCCCCGTCGACGAGATATCTGCACGCAACGGCATCGGC
>QFEM01000841.1:0-27291 GCA_003316205.1 Boletus bicolor
TAAAGGTACCATCTTTGCTCAGGTTGGATGGGAGGACATCTTAGATGGTGTCAACATTCAGGACCTCTGCCTTACTGTAAACGTTCTGGAGCATACAGAGGCTCTATATCACCACTTGGTCGAATCTGTGGAAGCATACTACGCTCGTATATAGCCTCATATAAAGTCCCTCTCCATTCTCACCTCTCACTACATCACCTCCACTTCTGAGTTGGGTTCCCAACCTTTCAAGCCACTCCAGGAGAGGGATACACTGAAGAAGTACTTCCATTTGACCAGTCTCTTTCTTGTATTTCTAATGCACCACCTGAAGAGCTCCATTCCTTCATTTGACGTCCCGTTTCACTCACACCATGCTGAGTTGCTCTCGCTATTGAGCCATGTTGTAAGATTTCACCCCTATTCACAGGTCCGATCCATTATCCGACCGCTGCCTTAGCTAAGTCATGGCACCCTTAGCTAACTCTTCATCGCCACAGTCTATTTATGGCTCCATCTCCCCTCTCTGTTTCCTCCTTTCATTCATTTCTCTCGTTTCCCCTTATCTTATCTTATCTCGGCTAGATCCGACTTCACGTTCCTTTATTTGTTTCTCCTCCTTGAACTGTTATCATTGACCTCTCATTATGGTCTCTCCTAAATCCCGATCTTAGATTCCAGATCCAGATCTCGTTTCGTTTCCCCTCTACCCAGATCTCCTTCTCTTGTACCTCTATTTAAGTACCATTTCACATGCATCGGCGATTTACCCCAATCACATCTCTTATCATTCGTTTTACCTTTATTTAGATTTCCCCTTCACCCAGCGTTCCAGACTATGATGTCACCATGACATCACATTAGGTAATCTTCTAGCACATTCTACGCCTACCCTAAGGCAATAGCGTTCCAGTATATAAAGCTAGTAGTTTACTTCATGTAACCCAGTTTTGGAATTCTAGATCTTAACTCTTGAACTTGTGGTTAAACCCACGTCTTGTCCGCTATAGTACTTGGCTAGTTCTGCCTTGTACTCCTGTCGTTCTGTTGTGTTGTTCTGTAGGTTGATCATTAGGTGCATTGCCTAGTGGTTAGTCAAGGGCTTAACACATGTGTTATCCAGTGGAACCGAGGATGCTATTCAAGAGTGCATACACTCTACTTTGTCGTCTCTCCTCACCTACACCAGCCTGGAAGTCCATAAGAGTGACCACAAGGACTTCTTGACCCTATTTCTGGTAGCTTATCACCTTCGAGACAACGCTGGAAACACTCCTCGCATATCCGCAGTCCCTCCCAACATCTCTGCTTTTCAATGGTGTTTCAGGGCCACTGCAGTGTGTGAGGTTCTGGACAAGGCCCCTCAATACAGCGGTGATACTTATGTGTATATTCACCTTGTACAAAACCGGTCTTGGCCTCACCAGCACCATTAGGGCATATGAAAAACATGTCAAGGGTTGGGTCACCAACAGTAGCCCATCCATTTTTACTTTCTTACGCCAAAAGCATGCCTTGTTTAGTACTCTTGCTTATGCAGAACCCGGCCTACCCCGCTTTAATTGGGACTCGAGTCTGAAGGTACTCTCTGTTGATGGCTTCCCCCTCAGCATCCATAGTTTATTCAAGTCTGTGGCTGCAGTTCAGATGGAAATGGAGGGGTTGATCAAGAAGCTTTGCCTCAGCGTTGACTTTGACAGCATATTTGCATATATTGACTCCCACATGGACCCCACAAATGCCAAAATGTGGTTTGTTGACCACCCTCAAGAGGACCTGCAAGGAACATTCATTGTTTCACAGGATTTTTCTGGCTTGGGGTCTTTTTTGTTGCAGCTTCTGGAAGTCATGGCACAGGACAGTCAATTTTTCAGCAAGGTTGGTGGAATTCTTGCTCCTCAGAAGTGTTGGTTCACACTTTTGTTCAATCCCGCTTCCACTGATGCTTCTTTAGTAGCCATATGGGGTTGGATTACCAACCTGGATGACCTGGTGTCCGCCATATACTATGCTATCACACTGACGTGGGGTGGAGGTGCTCGAGGGACCAAATGCGACCACCTCAAGCATACAGTCCATGGAGTGGATGACTGGCATGTCTTCGTTCTCAATGGCCTCCTGGGAATTACAACTACCTATGTCAAAACGCAACAGATACAAGGCCACGGCAGGCTCATCATCCAAACACTGTGCCCTTCCATCTCCTGCTTGGTCATCTTTTCCCTCAGTGTATTATACCCCATAGCTGCCAAGCTATCTGCATTCATTATGAAGGTGAAAGATGCTCAAACATACCTGAGTTGCCTCTTTGTACACCACGGGACCATATTGGACAGCAAACAGTTCTCCCATATCCTCCACCACTATACTGAGAAATACCTTGGGACTGCGCTTGGCTTGAGAGACTATCGCCAAGTAATGTGCTCTATGTTATGCTGCATTGCTCACACAGACTACAGTGTTCCTGATGATGATGACCACAAACTAGCTGCCATCCATGCCCAATTTGGCCATTCAGTTTCAGTCGCTGATGCTCACTACAGAATTCAAGGATCCAATGCTCTAGCTACAGTCTCCCATACCACTGTCCGTTCGATGCAACGCGTATCTATTCGCTGGCACGCTTGCTTAGGCTATGGTCACCCTCATTCCACTGAGGACTTGAGCCAGCCAGAAGCTGCTGATGCTGCTGCAAAGGTTCTTGAAGTGCTCAAGGCTCCTCTTGCCCATACTGTTCAGGAGATGGTCTGAGCATATATGCAAGACTTTTATAACTCCACCATCCCTCATTGGACCAGCATACTCCAGGACTTCAGGTCAGATTTGACATCGCACATTAACAGCAGTGTTCATGGGCTTCCATCACTTCCCCCTTCTCAGTTGTTCCCTCTCATCGTTCACCCACAACTTGCGGATCACCTCCAGCCCCTCTACCCAGGACGGCTGTTTTCATTTACCTGCTCCCAACAAGCTGAGCTAGTGCAGAGCTGCTTCACTAGCAACCACGTTCTGGCTGTGTTACCCACTGGCAGTGGGAAGAGTCTCGCCTTTTTCAGTGCAGCTCTGTTGAACCCAGAAAGTTTATTCATCACCATCACTCCCTTTGTTGCATTGATGGAGGATATGGTTTGATGGCTTGCTGCATCACCAATTACAGGCAGAAGGTGGTCTGGTGAGATAAACCCCATGCAAGACCAAGTTGTCATCGTCCCAGCTCATGAAACAGGCTCTGATTTTTTTCTACAATGGGCTGAAGCTAGCGTTGCACAGCTCAGGCGCGTATTTGTAGATGAAGTGCACCACATATTTATGTCCAACTTGTACTGCCCATATTTCTGCCTTTTTCACTGCCTGACGCAGCTAAAGAGGCCCATTACATTTCTAAGTGCTATGCTACCCACCAGTTCAGTACCTGCCCTGTGTGCATCCATGATGATCCAGCCCTTGCTTCTACGCATTATCCAGGTGCCCCCATCTCACTCTAACATCAAGTATAGAGTCTTCAAGGTGTTGTCTTACAACATAGTCAAAGAAACGGTCACCGCCTGGCAGTCCATAACCCTTGCTCCCGACAAGTGCGGCATCATATATACCACAAGTATTGCGTTCACACATGAGATTGCCAAGTTGCTGAGCATTCCCGCCTATACCAGTCAGATTCTGGATGGCGATAAGGAAAACAAGGCCAAGAAAAGTTGTATATTTCAGCGCTGGCATTCTGGAGAGGTACAGTGGGTCGCAGCAACCATTTGCTTTGCTGAAGGTGTTGATTTCCAGGCTGTTTGCTATGTCATTATTGTCAAACCTAGGGACATGCTCTCCTTTTTACAGGAATCCGGTTGTCTGGGTAGAGATGGACGCCCATCCACAGCCATTGCTATTATGACCCTTATCATGAACGACACAGATCCACAAGGCTCAACCGCTTGCAGGCTACACAAGTCCTGGCGAACAAAGAATAGAGGTACGGGAGATGGGAAGGAGGAAGGTAGTCGCTTCTGTTTGATGCAGGCCTACAATCAAGAACAAGTCCTGAAGGCAATGACCAGTAAAGCAAACAAACAAGTGGATTAGACTGGGGAATCCAGTCGCAGAGTACTAGCTTTATATATGTACAGGGGCACACACAGACCATGCTGTGCGTGAGAGGAACTACCATAAATAGACTAATGTGAGAAGTTAGGCACGGGAAAAGAAGAGACAGAGTTTAAAGGGGCTGTGTGAGAAGAGCAGAAATTAAAAGGTTATGATTGCCATGAGGCATGACATCATAGGTTCTAGGCCTAGTCATGTGATGGTTCCCATGGTCACATGCACAGATCACGTGACTGGGAAAGAGAAAAGTTGAAGTCTGAAAAAGTTTGAAAATGTTCATCTTATAACACTACCCCCTTTTTAGGACTCGAATTCCAGGCGAGTCGTGGAAGGAATGGATTCGGTGAAGCTCTCATAAGGAGCAAAGAGAGATGCGAATGTGGAAACAGTGAGTCCTCGGAGTTTATGTGGAGCAGAGGGATTTTGTTTATGGAAGTCAGCGACAGCCAGAGGGGCAGTGTTAACTATGTCTGCCGATTCCCATGTACAATCTGTTTCATTGTACCCTCTCCAATGTACCAAGTATTCCAGTTTCCGATTCTTAAGACGTGAAACAGCGACGAAATCAACCTCAAATTGTTCTTCCCCTTCTTGATCTACCTCAATGGCATTGGGACAGACTTTGGGCTGTCCTGGCAACGTTTCTCGATAAGGTTTGACACGAGATATATTAACCGTAGGGTGAATTCGCACGGTACAAGGAAGTTTAAGGGTGATGGCATTAGGAAGGACTGCGGAGATGGCATAAGGTCCAATCCATTTTTGTGTTAACTTTTTTGCCGTATAGGGGAGTGTTATAATATGAACATTTTCAAACATTTTCAAACTTCAACTTTTCATCTTTCCAGTCATGTGATCTGTGCACATGACCGTGGGAACCAGCACATGACTAGGTCTAGAACCTATGATGTCATACCTCCTGGTATCCATGCCCTTTTAATTTCCGCTCTTCTCACACAACCCCTTTAATCTCCGTTACTTCTTTTCCCATGCCTGACTTCTTTCATCAGTCTATTTATGGTAGTTCCTCTCATGCATAGCATGGTCTGTGCGCGCGCCTGTAACATATATAAGCTAGATACTTTGCGACTGGAATCCCCAGTCTAATCCACTTCGTTGTTTGCTCTACTGGTCATTGCCTGGAGGACTTGTTCTTCCTTGTAGGCCTGCATCAACCGGATCCGGACTTCTCCTCCATCTTTCCTTCTTTAACTTGCCAGGACATGTGTAGCCTGAAAGACGTTGAGCCTTGTGGTGTTCTTTGTCATTCGCGATAAGGTCATAACAGGGAGGTTTAATTTATCAGTAGATAGCCAGACCTGCTGACCAACAGAATACTCCGGTGCTTCTGATCGTCTTTTCTCCAAAGCGGCAACCATTCTATCGCGTGTTTCTTCTAAAGCTGCTTCAATTTCCTTGTGAGAACGACCTACTTCTCCCACAAAACCAGCCAGTTTTCCTTCAAAGCCCATGCGAGGGGCGTAATTACGAGTGACGTTGAATGGAATAGAACCGGTGGTAGTAGTTACGGTATTGTTGTGGGAGAATTGGGCCATTTTTAACCAATCTGCCCAATCATGCTGCTTTTTTCCTACATAAGCGCGGAGATACTGCTCTAGATCTCTGTTAACGTGCTTGGTTTGGCCATCTGTCTGGGGGTGGTAGGCCATGGAAATCTTTTGATGGATTCCAAGAAGCTTACAAAGCTCCTGAGTAAAAGCAGACACAAACTGGGGTCCACGATCTGAAACGAGTGAAGAAGGGAGTCCGTGGGTACACCAAATGTGATCTCTAAATAGAATTGCTAAGTCCGAAGAAGAACATGTGTCCATAGTGGGAATGAAGACCACTTCTTTAGAGAAGCGATCAACGACAATGCAAATGGCCATGAAAGAACATGATTCAGGTAAACCCGTAATGAAATCGACTGATAAATCTTCCCATGGGTGCTTTGCAGTGGGAAGGGGAATGAGTTTTCCTGCCGGTGCCTTTTGCTTACCCTTCGTGAGGGCACACACTTGGCAGCTATCTACATATTGTTTGACGTCCTTGGTGACACCAGGCCATGAAAAATAGCGAGTGAGAGTATGAATGGTCTTGGCATGACCGCCATGACCTGCGATGGGAGAATCATGACATAAAGTAATGAGATGAGTACGTAAAGAAGAAGGTACAAAAACTTTGTTTTTGTTGTTTTTGAAAATGTTCATAGTAGCATCAAAAAGGAAATCATTCACCATGTCCACCCCCATGGAGGCAGACTCAGATTCCAATTCTGAGTAGAAGTCCAAAGATAAAGTGATGGAATTAATAAAGACAGAAGGAGGCAAGACCGTAATATTGGTGTTATGATCTTGCACAGCCTTCCCATGGTCCGGGCGACGAGAGAGTGCATCAGTCCAACCATTAGAAGCACCAGGCTTGTAAACGAAAACATAATTAAATTCCTGTAAGACCGCATGCCATTGGGCTTGCTGACCGCTAAGGGTTTGCGGCTTCTTCCAATATTCCAAGTTCTTGTGGTCAGTCCAGATTTCAAATCGTTCACGACCAATAAGATAGTGACACCATTCTTCCAGCGCCCGAATCACTGCTAATAGTTCTTTGTCATAAATAGGGTAATTGCGCTCAGTGCTATCAAAGGAATGAGAAATGAAGGTGATAGGCCTCCAGTTACCATCATTGCATAATGTTGAGAGCACCGCTCCCGTGGCAATATCTGAGGCGTCCGTTTCAACTCTAACCTCCTGATTGTGATTGGGATAAGCGAGCAGGGGGGCTGTGGTAAACTTCTTTTTCAAAGCTTTGAATGCCGCTTGTTGGTCAGGACCCCATGTGAACGGAACGTCTTTCTTGGTAAGATCGTTCAAGGGGCATGCAACTTCGGCAAAGCCCAAAATGAAATGCCTATAATAATTACATAGTCTGAGGAAACCTTGGAGCTGCTTTAACTGCGTAGGAACTGGCCAGTCCATAACTCCAGAAACTTTCTTTTCCTGCATTTCTACCCCCTTTTTAGATACGACCATACCAAGAAAGTCCACTTGATCCTTGGAAAAGAAGCATTTCGAGGGTTTTATGTAGAGATCATTATCGTGTAAGCGATGCAGAACCTCCTTTACTACCTCTTCATGCTCTTTCTTGGACTTTTTCGACGTAAATATCATACAATTGTCGATGTAAATAATCACTACTGCATACATGTCGTTAAAAATATCGTTCATCATCTGTTGGAATGTGGGGGGTGATTTGGTCATCCCAAAATACATAACCATGGGTTCATATGCGCCTATGGGCGTAACGAAAGCGCTCTTCCATTCATCTCCTTCTTTTATCTGCACATTGTTGTAACCCCATTGAAGATCCAGGGCTGTAAACATGTCGGCATTCTTGAGCCGATCAATTAATTGCGGAATTAGAGGAAGAGGATAGAAATTCTTTATGGTACCCTCATTTAAATATTGATAGTCCATTACCATATTTTTTTGCCATCCTTTTTCGGAATAAAGAAGATGGGAGAGGTTTGCGGAGATTTTGAGGGTTTAATATATCCCTTCTTGAGTTCCTTGTCAATAAACATGTGAACTTCATTCATTTCAACATCCGATAGGTGTATTACACGGCCCTTCTTTGGGACGAAGTCTGGCTTGAGATCTATTGCGTGATCCCAAGGCTTTCGAATGGGCATACGCTCAGACTCTTTCTCCGAGAATACATCCAGGAACTTGTGATAGGTCTCTGGTACCTGTTCTTTTAGTCCATCTTCTATAGTACGAAGGATGGCTGGGGAACAACCGTGAATCGGGGGTCCGAGCCCCATAATTTTACAGTACTGTGTGCAACGAGGGAAAGAAATAGTTTGGAGGGTCCAATCGATGACAGGGTTGTGGCGGTAAAGCCAATCATACCCGATAATCATACAATGGGTTCCAATTTTGGAAATATAAGCATCTATGGTTTCATAATGTCCGGCAATTTCTACGATCAAAGTGACCGCATGCCTAATTTGTCCAATAGCTCCTTCAGAGCCATCTGCATTGTGTATTTTTATGGGGTTTTCAAGAGTATAGAAAGGAATGCCGTGACGGCGAACGTAATCATGATTGATAAATGTGTGAGAAGCTCCTGAGTCCAAGAGAGCTTTGAACTGGTATGCTTCCCACTGGCCATTTCTCATACAATGTACAACGGTCTCAAGCGAGAACTCTCCGCCGAATGACAACGTTGTTGTACGGTGCATTGTGACCTTGAGGGGTTTACAAATAGAAGATATTTTTTGTTGTTTTGTAAGAGAATTAAGCACACTATATTTTTGCTCCGGTGCCGTGCTCAATTGAGATGCTCTTACGGAGGAACAAGAAAGACTACGAAGTACAGATGACAAATCGGAAATAGGGAAATCAGAATCAGAACAAGAAGAAAATAGTTCAGGCACATGAACACCCTCATCATTCATGTGCTGTTGCCTTTTAAAGCCTCTGCCGTGCGATGCTTGGCTTCGGCCTCGAATTTGTCTCTATAAAATGCCTTGGCTTCTTCCGAGACATACAATCTGTGATCGGCATTTGATACTGTGGCTGCCGAGGCCGGTGGAGTGGGAAGGGGACATCCAGGATAATGATTGGCCACCTGGGCCTGAGCGTAAACGTCATGTTGGGGTGTGACGATGTACTGTCTGGAATTGTAGTCCCAGACCCATTGTTGCCTTTGTTGAGGCGGATGGAACGGACGACGATTGGCCTTGGGTCATTACCTAAGATTTTGTTTTCTTTTTCCCTTGCTGCCTTTAGAGGAGCCCCTTGGAAGGGCACAATTGTGTCTTGGTTACATAGTGTTTTCTTAGTCCTCTCCTTTGAGGGTGATTAGTCTGTGCTGGGGTCGTGCCCGGTTTGCAAAGGATGACTAGGAGCCACTGTGGTCGTGCAGTCCCAGGCTGAGTCTACATAAAGTAACTATCTTTACTACATACACATATACTTTGGTTAGGACAAGGATAGTCCAGGTTGGCTGTTGACTGGATATCCTTTTGATAAAGTGTGACTTTGTGTTTGATGTAAGCAATCCATGCAGTCTTCTTTTATGTAGTGTAATTGATGTTTCACTTTAACATCAGGGCTTCTCCTCCAACTTCTCCTCAACATGCATGGAATGCTGGTCACCAAGCTGAACATGACCAGCATCAGATTGGCTCCCTCCCTTTCCGTCGCCATCCAGGTCCTCCTTCTCCTCCTCAGATGGCTCAGAATGTTTCTGATGCTCTAAGGGTAGGTTATTATATATATATGTGCATCTGTTATGCATACAGCATTCATTGAACATTTCAGAGCCATCCTCCTGTACCTGTTGATCAATATCCAGGCATACCACATCATTTGATTGAGCATCATGATGTTCAAAGGACATGTCATCTATGCTCACCACCTCCACCACCTATGTTTCCATCCAATTTCCAGCCTCTTCCATCTTTGCCTCATTTCAATCATCCTGTACCACCTCCAATGTTTCCACCTGCTCCTCCACCTGACATCTCTCTGATTTATCAACCATTTGTGCCACCACTTCAACAATCTGCTCTTATTCCTCAAAGAAGCATTTTGGATCATAGAGTGGATTACAATGCTAGATTGCTAGAAAACTTCAATGCTTCTCATCAGAATCGGCGCAACAGGTGATCATCTCATTATCATTCTGCTGTTCCTCAGCCTACTAATACTCAAATTCAACAACAAAGGTAGTTGAAGCTACAACAAAGGCAGCAGAGGGAACAACAAAGGCTTTTTGACCTTCAGCTGGCATTACATCGGCAAATGGAGCATCAAAGACAGTTGGAGTGGCAACTACAAGAGGCACAACATTTGCAAGAATTAAATTAGCAGAAACTATTATTGGAGTGACAACAGATGGAACAACAAAGACTTTTGGAACAACAGCAATGACATGCACTATGTCAACAAGAGGAGATGCATGAAGTTCAAGAGCGTTTGGCTATTACACAACTATCTCAGGCATTACATTCAGAAGCCTTGGGTGAATATAGCCAACACTCAGCAGAACAATATGAGTAGGATCAAGCAAGACAGCAGCAAGCTTCTGCTCATTCTGCTAATACTGGTTCTGCTTCAGGATCTTTGAATTTAAATAGAGCTCTAGCCTCTAATTTAAATCCTGCTCCAAATCCAAGCCAAGATCCTGATCCAGGCTCAGAGTTAGATTCAGGCTCAAATGCATCTCCTCCTTCATCTCCACCACTACCATTACCACCACTATCACCACCACCTGGGCCACCATTACCTCCACCTCCACCATCTCCAGATCCAAATTCAGATCCTGATTCAGATCCTGAATCTGAACCAAATCCCAATCCTCATCCAGCCCATCATATTCCTCCTGGTGGAAGGCCATATGTTGAACCTGTTGAGCATCACTCCTTAGGACCAATGAACATTGAATGTTCTAAATGCCATGCTTTGCATTTCATCTCTGAAAAGCTTTCCAACTCTGGTGTTCGTAGTCCTCACTTTGGCATATGCTGTCTTCAAGGCCAGGTTAATCTTCCTCGCATTCAACAGTGGCCACACAATCTTCAGGAGCTCTTTGATGATCCTCAGGATCACACTGAATTTAAAAAGAAGATTTGCCAATACAACAATGCTTCAGCATTTACTTCTGTTGGTGTGGACATCAATGATCATGCTATTCAAGGATCTGGCCCTGCATCTTTTCATGTTCATGGTGCACTTCATTATCTTATGGAAGCTATAATGCCAGCAGATGGAGTTCAACCCTCCTATGCTCAGTTTTACATCTATGATCCACAGGAAGCAAATGAAAGGCATGTTCAACGCAATCCTCTTCTCAATCCTAGGATTTTGCTAGATCTCTTCACCACTTTGAGTGCATCTCATCCATATGCTGAAGTATATAAGCAAGCTTATGAGATCATGAGGGTTAGTTGTTTGATACAAAATCCATTCTAACAGATCAACTTATAATGATTATATATTACAGGCAAAGCCTCCAGAGGAGCATACAGATGTCTACATGTGAATTCATTTGCAACAAGGTGATGATGCAAGACAATACAATCTCCCCACTATTGATGAAATAACTGCAATTGTTCCTGGAGATGGTTCCAATCCACATGTCAGGTCTCACCGTGATATCATTGTGTGTTTGCAAGGTGGTGGCCTACATCACATCAGCAATCTACATCCTTCCTATCTTTCTCTTCATTATGTTCTTTTCTTTCCACATGAAGAGGAAGGGTGGCATTTGGATATTCCTTTGCAAAATCCTAATGACAATCCACATCACTCCAAGAAAGTTACTCAGCTCCTTTGGTATGCATATAGGTTGCATGTGCATTCTCCTAAAATAGAGCCACAAAATATCTTCAAGGGTGGCAGACTTTTTCAACAATTGGTCCGTGATGCCTGGACATCAATTGATCAATGCAATCTTACTTGGGTTGCCAACAATCAGACCAAACTTAGGGCTGATTTGTATCAAGGTTTACGAGATCGCTTGAGTCATGATGATGCTGGTCAGGACATGGGTCAAGTTGGACGTGTCATTTTACCTTCCAGTCACAAGGGTGGAACTCACTACATGCAACAACTCCTTCAGAACTCTTTGGCCATTTGTCGTGAATATAAAAAACCTGACCTGTTTCTCACCATGACTGCTAATGGAAGCTGGCCAGAAATCAGTCAGAATCTTCTTCCAGGTGTGTAGATGTATTCAATTTCATATTCCAAGCCTAACCACTGATCATACTGTATATAGGTCAGAGTACTGTGAACAGACCTGATCTGGTTGCTCGAGTCTTTCATGCCAAACAGCAAGCTCTTTTGAAAAAGATTCATGATGGCTACTTTGGACATGTGGCTGGCTTTGTGTACACCATCGAATATCAAAAGCAGGGTCTACCTCACATGCACCTTCTGATCTTTTTGGAGGAGCAAGACAAAATTCAAAATGTGGAGCAGATTGATGGTGTTATTTCTGCACAAATACCTGATCCCAACATCCATCCACAGCTGCACTCAGATATATGGTTTGTGGCTCCATCAAAGCTGTTAAATATATCCACAAATATATCTACAAGGGTCCAGATCATGCTACCATCCAAACACAAGGCCATGATGAGATTTGTTCCTACTTGGATGCAAGATATATCTCCTCCACTCAAGCATGTCATAACATTTTTGAATTTCCCATGCATATGGAATGGCCAGCTGTCTATCGTCTCCCAATTCATTTGCCAGGTCAACAGTCTGTTGTCTTTCATGCTAATGCTCAAATTGAACAAGTGGTAAATAATGCCAAGGATACTCACTTGCTTGGATGGTTCAAAGCAAATCAAGATCCTGATCTCATTGCTGCTGGAGCACATGACTATCTCTATCAGGAGTTTCCAAAGAACTTTGTCTGGGATCAACACAATGCTGTATGGAAAATTCGCCAAAGATACAAGGCTATTGGACGCATGTATTCTGCTTATCCCAATCAAGGAGAAATCTTCTACTTGCATCTTTTGCTTACTGTGGTCAAAGGTAAAATCAATCATGATGAAGATATAACATCTTATTTACATATTTCACTTTTTATAGGTGCCATCTCCTATGAAAATCTTCGCACTGTCAATGGTCATCTTCATGATTCCTTCAAAGAGGCATGCCATGCATATGGTCTCTTGCAAGATGATAGAGAGTGGCTGTTATGTCTTCAAGAAGCTGCTCATTTTAGCATGGGCTTTCAGCTACAACATCTATTCATCATCATTCTGGTCCATTGTACTCCTGTGGATCCTTACCTACTGTGGGAGGCATCCAGAGATACTCTCTGTGATGATTTATGACATCACCTCATCAATGTTTTTCATATTCTTGAATCCACCCAAGATCTTAAAAGACATGGCAAACACCTACAGGACTTTCCACACATGCCTTTGCCACAAGGAAATTGGAATCATCAGGAAGGAAACCAGCTTATCAATGAATAATGGCAATATGACATATAGGAGTTGCAGCAATTTGTTCAAAGAAGCATACCTACTCTTAATCCTCGACAGACTGCTCTTTATTGATGCAGTCATGAATAGTGTCATCAATTCTCTTGGATCTCCATTCTTCCTTCATAGTGGTGGTGGTTGTGGCAAAACTTATTTGGCAAGCATCAATGCTGCTTCTGTTTGTGCAAGGGGTGAAATTGTCCTTTGTGTTGCTTCAACTGGTCTGGCTTCTCTTCTACTCCCTGGTGGTCGTACAGCCCATTCACAATTCAAAATTCCCATTCCTATTCATGAACAAAGTACTTGCAATATCAAAAAGAATGATCTTACTCATCAACTCCTTCAGCAGACCTCTCTTATCATTTGGGATGAAGCAGGTTCTCAACATCATTTCATTCTGGAATCTGTTGATTGTACTCTACATGACTTGCTCAGCATAGATTGCCCTTTTGGAGGAATCACTATCCTGCTTAGTGGAGACTTTAGACAAACTCTGCCTGTCATTCAACATGGATCAAAAGAGCAAATTGTGCCAGCCACTCTCACACACTCCAGTCTTTGGCCTAACATCACTATTCACTATCTTCATCAAAATATGCACCTTAGCCAAGATCCTGAATCTGATGCATGGGCACAACAGCTTTTTCACATTGGTGTGACTGATGGAGATTTCATACTTCCTGCACATATGCGTTGTGGTGATAATATGCCTTCCCTCATCAATGCTATCTACTCCCAGCTCCTCACTGGAAACCAGCAGATTACAGATCAATACTTTCTGGATCGCACAATTCTCAATCCTAGGAATGTCCAGGTTCATGAAATCAATTCCACTATTCTCAACTCTACTGCACCTCAACAAAAATTCACCTATCTTAGTACAGATTCAGTCACTGATCATGAATATGACTATGTATTGCCAGAGGTTCTTCACACTTTCAATCCCTCTGGATTTCCCCTTCATCAACTGGAGCTGAAGATTGGTGCATCACTTATGCTATTGCGAAACCTGGATCCCATTCATGGTCTCTACAATGGAACTCGCTTGAGGCTGATTAGATCAACTTGCAGAGTCTTGGAGTGTCAAGTATTGAGTGGTGATGGTGGTAACAATGCCAACAATATTGTTTTGATTCCTAGATTAGCCCTTGACTCTGGTTTGGAAGATTCCCCTGTTCCACTTCGTCACTTTCAATTTCCTGTACATCTTGCCTATGCTATGACAATCAACAAGGCTCAAGGTCAAACTGTTAAGCATGTTGGTCTTAACTTGAGCACTTCTGTTTTCTCTCATGGACAACTTTATGTGGCACTTTCACGTTGTACTCATCCATGAGTCCTTCCGGACTTGGCGCCACTACCTTGAAGGCTCCGGGACTCCTACTGATGCTGTCACCAACCACAAGAACCTTGAGTATTTCGCCACCACTAAACTCCTGACCTACCGGCAAGCCCGGTGGTCGGAGTTCCTTTCTCAATTCCACATGGTCGTCTGTTTTCGCCCTGAACACCTTGGCACGAAGCCTGATGCCTGTTATGACGGCCGGGAGGCTATCGTAATGGGGCCTTCGCTGTACAAGGATGTCGCTTAGGGGCGATGACGCAGTTAGCACTTGGAGTTTTCCTACAAGCGCACAAGGGAGTACTCAAGGGGATTCCTTAGTACGAGGACAAGGAGTCGCTGGTGAGGCGACGACGCAGTAGTTGCCTGGGGTTTTCCTACAGGCAGACGAAGGAGTGCTCAAGGGGTTTCCTTAGCACAGGACAAGGAGTCGCTTAGAGGGCGACGACGCAGAGGTTCAACTAGGGTTATACCCGTAGGCCGACAAGGGTTCCTTTGAGAAGGAATAACAAGGAGCGGTCACTTAATAGTAGACCGGAGACTTAGGGAGATAAAGGCGTAGATTGCCTTAGTGCAGGACGAGGTACAAGGAGGTAACTCGAAGGAGGTCTAGACTAAGGAATCGTATCGTAAACATGCGACAAGCAATGGCCTAAGACGTAAACGAAGGGAGGAGGCGCGACCTCTAGCTAACAGAGGCTGTGGACGAGTCAAAGGAGACCGTTAGCTGGTATCCATCCAACGACTGGAGTTGCAGTCAGTTTAAGGCCATGAGCACGGGCCAAGTGTGGGGAATTGCGGGATCGGAATAAACCGTGGGATAACGCGTATGGAACCGGGAGAAGCGCGTATCCTGTGTATCGTAGTAAACTGGATCAGAGAAAGAAGGAGACTGTGGACACGTGTATGAAGCGTGTGAAACACGTGTCCGTCTATCGTGGGATAATCAACAGAGTTGAGAGACAAGTGGAAGGCACCTTCGGTATGAAATAGGAGGAAGCCGAAGGTGGAGAAGGGGGAAGAAGTCCAAGGGGTGAGCGAGTGCACGAAGGATACGTACACCAGGTGCTGGTAGTACAAGTAGACTGAGTAATTGTAGTAAATGTAGAAAAGAAAGAAAAGGAATAGAGAGTTGTAACAATGCCCTCACTAGATACTGGGACATCTATCCCAAAGAGGGGGATAAGGACTATGCTCGCGTCAATCCACACAATTTCTGCCCTATCTTTACCCAGGAACAGCTTGCTGTGTCCCAAGGGTGAACAATAGAATTCCAAAACTAAGTTACAACAAGTAATCAACCAACTATGTATATATGGGCTGGTGGCTTGCTGTTGGGCCAAAGGCCCAACAGGGGGGGTTATAGCGAATTCTTGCTACATGCCTTCGGCACTGTGCTTGAATTCGGTAGGAGTGTTTTGTAGTGTTAATAGTGAATTCTCGCTGTGTAGACTTTGAACCCCGTGATGCTGCGTCCCTTGATTCTCCTCCTCCTGAACTTTGATGGGAACCTAGTTCCCCACTTGTACCCCATGATCCTAGTCCTGTACCTGATGCTGTACAACAATGTCCTCTTACTCCTCCTATGGAGCCTCTCACAACTTCTCCAGTTGCTGACGAGGCTGCCCCTCTTTCAGTAGATGTTCCGACTACGGCCTATTGCCTCTCGGACGGACTGCCTACCGTCTTTGAGATCCGAGAGCTCACCGAGCTCATTACCGACCCCAGCCTCGCTATGGCCGTAGATTGCTACCTCGACGTCTCCTCCCCTCTCTACGTGCTCTATAGTGCCTACCTGGCCAATCTAAATATCATTGCTATGGCCCATGTCCCTGCCACCGGCGCCAATTGTTCATACGTCGTGCATTTTATCCACCATGACGCCAAGGAGACCCAGTACCATCTCCTCATTGCCCTCCACCAACTCAATATGCTGACCTTCCTTCAGGATCTGCATTGCTACCTCCTCGCCCTTGCTACCCAAACCAGACCCATCTTGGAGGAACTCCACAATGCCCTCACAGAGGAACATTGCCAAACCACTCAGCATGCTGCCCCCACCGTTACTCCCATGGAAGTCGAGAATCCTATCCGCATTCCTAACCCACCGACGGCTCCTACCCCACAAGCCAGTACCACACCTCTCTCATCTGAGGAAACCTGTATGATGGAGCGTATCGAAGCCGCCTGGACCAGCACTGACGGCTGCCTTCCCCTTCCACTCATCCCCACGCCCACCAGACTTGCTATGAATGTGGCCACCTAGGTCACTTTAAGATTGATTGTCCCTTCCATCAGTGTTTCTCGTGCCTTCGTTGGGCTCCGAGACATATCCTTAACCGATGCCCCCTCCGTTGCCACACCCCATCTCCCCTGCCTCGTGGAGTTCCCCCTCCGAGGCAGATGTCCTCTAGTTCCTCCTCCTCTAGGTCCTGTGGTTCCAACGATGGATTGGACCATATGAAGTCATTGCCTTAGCAGGTCCTAATGCGGTTAAATTAAGATTGCCAAAATCAATGCGCATCCACAATGTCATCAATGTTTCTCAAATTAAGCCATACAAAGAAAGACTACCTGGTCAGTCAGTGGTTCAACCCGGTCCGGTAAACGTCACTGAAGACCAAGAGGACGAATATGAAGTGGAGTACATTGTAGATTCATGCTTGAAGCATAGAAAGTTGGAATATCTTGTTCACTGGCAGGGCTATGATGAGACAGATCGTACATGGGAACCAGTTGAAAATCTACAAGGTGCAAAGAAAGCCATCATGGATTTCCACTGGTTACACCCATCCGCTCCACGTCATCTGCACATGACACATTCCACTTTCATCACTCTATTTAAACCTTACGAGAACTTCACCTTAAAAAGGTTGCTATCTTTTGATTGCCTGGAAGTTGATCCCTAGAAGGGGGGTAGTGTAACAGTCTCAACTCAACGGACTTAGTACATTTTCTCTTTTCCTTTTATGTTATCTTATCACGAGGGGATCTATCTCTAAACTCACACTTATCTTTATTTTAGGGATTTCCCATTGCCTTATCATTCCTTCTCATGGATCTACGATACCCTTATTGCTATCATAGCCTTCTTTTAATCTCCATGCTGTGCTGACTAATATTAACTTCCATTGTGATGCCTCATGTCCATGCTTCCATTCTACACAGCCCTTATGGCTGTACGGTCTCTTATGGTAACCCTATGCCCTATGTACGAAATATGTACAAACATCCATGTAGTATATAAAACCTGCAACTAGTGGCCAGAGAACTCCAGTTCAGTTCTCTTGGTCTTTCCCCTAAAGATCGAGGAGTGCAAACTCACTCCCCTCTCTCACTCCCTCTGGTAGTTTATACTGTCTAGTGCAACCTAGGAAGCTACGCTTTAGGGTTGTTTCACTCACGTTTGCTAACATTGCTTTCATTTCCACTGTTATCCAGAATCACAAAGCCATTTACGTCAATGAGCTTCAGCATGAACTTTGGGCCAAGCATCAAAATTTCATGAGACTTTCAAATCTCGTTTGAACACTCCGATGTGTTTCCATCACATGTAAAGTTGTTTTGTATGCAGCCACAGAATGAAACAAAGAGACATGTGTGATCTATATGAATTGGATTGGTGCTGATATGCTGGATCCGAAGATGCATCTTTTTATTGATGAAGCAGCCAAGGATAAGTAGACATGCACCCACTAATATGGGTGGTCAGGGAAAGTACTCAATGGGATGATATATGTCAGGTGGGCATTATCACTGTTGTTGTGTATGTTTGTAAGCTTCATGTGGCATTGAGGAAGGTGCACATTTAGATCTGAAGCTGATTGGGATGGTGAGGGCTTGTTTAGAAAAGTATTAGAGAATGTGTGGGTTATGATAAAAAATAAATAGCTGGTTATGATGAGATATATGTGACTGTTTGTGTTTGGAGTGGCTGCATGCTTGATGTGATGGAAGTTTGTCAAGATGCTTCATGTTGACTGAAATTTTAGTTGCTACACCATGGTCACTGGGACTGGCTGGATCAAGAAATTTTGACTTGTTATCAAAGTTGATTGGCTCAGTTGTGTGCTGGCTAAAAGAATTGTGAGGGAGGTGAGGTGCAGCACGACTGTATTAGTAGGAAGGATAGCTGTTTGTGTTTGTGATAGTGAAGTTGAATGAGAAGGATTGCTTGGTAGAGATTGTGTACTGAGTCTGAGCGTGGTTCTTGAGAATACATTGGAGGAATTGAAGATGGTTGTGCTTGTTGAGCAGGAAAAGCAAAGTGTTGGTTTTGAGATTGTTCTGTTGTTGAGTGTAGAGTAGACAGTGAGGGTAAGAGTAAAGGTGTACTGGGTGTGAGTTGTTTAGACATGGGAGTGAGGTAGTACTAGGTGAATTGAAGTGAGATGTAGCTACAGAAAGGTATGGTTAGACAGGCTAGCCACTGAGGTGTGGGCAGGGTTGGTTTGTGGGTGTTTCTGAGGCGAGATTTTTGAGAAAAAGAAATCTAGAGAGATTTGTGAAGAGCTGTAATAGAGGAATTAAGGAGTGGTTTATTGTTGTAGCTGAGGCAAGTAGCAGACCTCTGTGATGGCGAAGAATATATAGAATAAGAAAGAGTAGATTGAGGAAGTATGTATTATAAGAGAAAGAAAAGTATTATGAGGGTTGGACAGCCTGTTATAAGTTTGAAGTTTTTTGTCAGGTTTTTTGCATGATGTGAGCTCTTTGGTGATCAGGTGACTATTTACACTGTTTGATGAGGTGATGCTATGTAATGTATGATGTGACATTGCACTGTTCCGGTGAGATGATATTCAGCTGATCTTGTTATCTTGTTTTGTTATGTGCACAAATGATGATGTGATGAGTGTAGACTCTGGTCTGGACTCTGTATCTGTTATGTGTTATCTCTGATGTGATACGTCACGCATGAGTTGGAGTATTGATTTCAGCTTTTTTTTTTCATTTCAGTTTAGCAGTAAGCAGAAGGCGAAGGGGGAAGTGAATGATGTACAGAGACACAGAAGAAGAGGAAATGATGATAGAAAAAGTAGAAAGGGGGGGTTAGGGGGGGCTTCGCCCCCCCGGAAAAAAAAAAGGGGGGGTAAAAGTAGATAAGTAAAAGAGAGGATGATTGAAGGAGATAGTGAAAAAGAAGTGAGTTGGGATTAAGTGTGTTGTAGTGGTTGATAAAGAAATAGTAAGTAAGTAGATTTTAAGTAGATTTGAGTGAGTATGTGATAATGTGTAAAGAAAGGATAAAGTTAACTTGGCTAAAAACTACTGAATAGATGAGGACTACATGGCTTAAAAGACATGAATGCGAGAAAGCTAGACTGAGGTTGAATAGAAATAGCTAGGAAATGAGTACAGGAAATGGCCCTCCTATGTACATAGGCCACTAACCATAAGAGGAATGAGTTACGATAGAGATTAGGAGATTAAGTGAAGAAGCGAGGCAAGATGAGTGAGAACAGAAATGAAGTAATAGTATCAAAGGAGTAGGGTATAGGGTTAAGAGTTTATAAAAGAACGAAGGGGATGACATGGCAGAACAGATATGTCTAGTAGAATGAAGGATATGTCATCCAAGAGAAAAAAAAGAAGCGAGCAATAAGGGAGAAATAATGAAAAAGGAAAGTGTTACGACGACCCCAGGTGAGGAGTAATTGTAAGGCCCTTGCAAACAAGGCAAACAAGGAGTCGCTTGGTGAGCGATGCGCTTGGTGAGCGATGACGCAGTACTGCCTAGGTGATTCCGAATGGCAGAAAGGAGTGCTCTAGGGGATTCCTAAGCACGGGACGAAGGTGGTGACAGAAGGGTCTTCCCGAAGGTCGACGAAGGTGGCAAGGGTTGACTAGAGACTGGTGCTCGTAGGCCGACAAGGTTTCTTTGGTGAAGGAAGTATGAAGAGCTAGTGATCAGAAGACACTAGGAGACTTAGAGCACGAAGGAGGCGGAGGGAAGACAACTAGATTGCCTAGGTACACGAGGTACGCGAGGTATCTCTAGGAAGGTCTAAGCTAGGGAATCGTAGGTAAAAGTAGAGGCTTAAATATGTTCATGATACACGCACGGGCCAGATGTGGGATATCACGGAGTGGGATAAACCGTGGGAAACACGTACGGAATCAGGAGGAGGAGAAGCGCGTACCCGTCTATCGGAACAACAAGGAAAGAAGGAGATAAGGAACATGTGTGTGAAGCATGTGAAACACGTGGTCCGCGTATCGTGAGACAACCAACATAGTCATGAGAAAATAGGAAGGCACCTCTGGTATAGAGCGAGGAGAAGCCAGAGGTGGAGAATAGGAATGAAGTCCAAAGGGTGGACTAGAACGCGAGCAACATGAGGTCCTAGTGTTGGTAATACAAGTGACTGAGGGGACGAAGGAAATGAAGGAAAGAAAAGAGTACTCGTAACAGAAAGCAGATTACAACATCAACCATCCACAAGGGCAATGAAATAACCCTTGGAGATATAAATCACTTGAAAGTGAAGGGACGAGGGGATGAGTTTGGACTGCTGAGGTCCTTAAGAGGAAAGACTAAAAGACCTGAACTGAGTTCTCTGATCATTGCATTGCAGCTTATATACTACTACAATATGTTTATATCTATTTTGAAATAGGATAACAAGTGTTCATACAGCCATAAAGAAAGGCTGTGAGATAAGAAGTATAACATACATACGTGAGGTGATGTAATGGAAGAGAAGCATAAAAGCAATGTAAATAGCATAGCTGTCATATTCCGTAAATCCATGAGTCCACCTCCAACATCTCCAACATCTCTGGTGTTCTACTTGCCAACTTTGGCTCAGTTTCATGTATATCACAACTCACAACTCTGGACCTCTGGAGTTATCTCCCCTTCATTTATCCCCTAATGTACATTTCCAATACTCACATACTGTTACGACTTCTCTTTTCTTTCCTTCACTTGCTACGTTTACTCTCGCTACTTGTACTACCAGCGCCAGGACCACGTATTCTACGTGTCCTTGCTCGACCACTGGACTTCTTTCCTTTTCTCCGCCTTCGGCTTCCTTTACCTCTATACCGAAGGTATCTTTCCATTGTCTCACGACTTCGTTGATTCTTCCCACGATAGTCGGACACGTGTTTCACATGCTCCATGCACGTGTCCATGCTTCTCTTCTTTCTCTGATCCGGTTTATCACGATACACAGGATGCGCGCTTTTTCCGACTCTATATGCGTTATCCCACGGTTTATCCCAATCCCGCGATGTCCCGCACTTGGCCTGTGCGCATATCCAGGGGTATATAAACCCATTCCTTTATGATACGATTCCTTAGCTTAGACCTCCTTCGAGTTACCTCCTTGTACCTTGTCCTGCGCTAAGGCAATCTACGCCTTTATCTTCCTAAGTCTCCGGTCTACTATTAAGTGACCGCTCTTTGTTATTCCTTCTCAAAGGAATCCTTGTCGGCCTACGGGTATAACCCTAGTCGAACCTCTGCATCGTCGCCCTCTAAGCGACTCCTTGTCCTGTGCTAAGGAAACCCCTTGAGCACTCCTTCGTCTGCCTGTAGGAAAACCCCAGGCAACTACTGTGTCGTCGCCTCACCAGCGACTCCTTGTTCTTGTACTAAGGAATCCCCTTGAGTACTCCCTTGTGCGCTTGTAGGAAAACCCCAAGTGCTAACTGTGTCGTCGCCCCTAAGCGACATCCTTGTACAGCGAAGGCCCCATTACGATAGCCTCCCGGCCGTCGTAACAAAAGGTCTAAGCTCTCTTGTAAAGGCTAGCATCGTCTAAGCCTTCCCACCATTCCACCTCGTACCGACCCTCACTGGGGAATCCCCCGTTCCCAACCTACCCCAGGAGAGACCTCTGAAGAAGAAGAACCTCGTACCACCTTCCCAGGAGACTTTGACAATCAAGAACCCGACGTTCTAGCAGATTTAGATCAGGAGCTCCTTACCGGAGATAGTGAAGCTAACCGGCGCGCCTGATCCCTTGCTTGTCACCTAACAGCCTCACTGACAGTCCCCATCCCCGTCTCCGTGACTTCTAGCTCCTCTACCCAGAGGGCCCCTCGTTCTCCCATCCTCGCCCCCTCCACTTCTTCTTCCCCCACCATGTCGTCGTCCCGACCCACCGAACTCTGTCTTGGTGCCCCCGAACCCTTTGATGGAAACTACGCGCAGGCCTTCCCCTGGCTTGCCAACGTCATCTTTTACCTCACCGTTAATGACGCCGTTTACAACACTGAACCCAAACGGGTTGCCTTCGCCCTGTCTTATATGACTAAGGGAACCGCTGCTACTTGGGCAGCAACCTACCGCCAGGGTACCATAGATACCACTGTACAAGTAGACTGAGTAATTATAGCAAATGTAGAAAAGAAAGAAAAGGAATAGAAAGTCGTAACATTACCCCCTTAGTAAGGTCAAGGCTACGACGAAGACGACTTGTTCGAAATTTAATAGGCAGGTCCACCGACCGGGGAACTGGTGATGTTGCCGTAGGCGGTGTCGTCCCAGATGTCTTCCTGGTCTGAGTAGTTCCGCTCGTAGAGCGGGGATGCGGAGCGGTGAACACGACGTGTGTTCCGGGGGCCGCGGGGACGACGTGGGTTTCCGGAAGAATTGGAAGACCTGGAGGATCTAGCAGAAGAGGAGGAGCCAGAAGACATCTGGCGAGGCGGGGGAACACGATGAGGAGGGGGAGAGGCGGTACGACAACGAAGGGGGCATCGATTGAGGATATGCCTGGGTGCCCAACGGAGGCAAGACGAGCATTGATGGAAAGGACAGTCTAGTTTAAAATGCCCGAGACGACCACACTCATAGCAAGTTTGATGAGCGTGGGGGTGAGAGGTAGGAAGGGGGAGTCGACCATCAGCCCCGGTCCAGGCGGCTTCGATCCGCTCCATCATGCGAGTTTCCTCGGCAGAGAGCGGGGTAGCACTAGCGGAAGGCGTGGGAGCGACAGGAGGGCTGGGGGCGGTGATAGGGGTCTCGACCTCGGCGGGGGAGACAGTGGGGCGAGCATGGCGTTTAATACGCTCTTGCTCTAACTCTAAGGTGAGGTGAAGTTCTAGGGTGAGGGGACGAGACTGGGTGGCGAGTTCGAGGAGGTATCGGCAGAGGTCCCGAAGGAAGGTCAACATGCCGAGTTGGTGGAGGACGATAAGGAGCCGACATTGAATTTCCTTTGCGTCGTGGTGGATAAAATGCGCGACGTGAGTGTGTGTGGGGTCAGCGGCGGGGTCATGGGCCATGGCAATGACATTTAGGTTGGAAAGGTACACGGTATAGAGTGCATAGAGAGGGGACGAGACGTCCAGATAACAATCTACGGCTGTGGCGAGGCCGGGGTCGGTGATGAGCTCGGTGAGCTCACGGATCTCAAAAACGGTTGGCGGTCCGTCCGAGAGGCAATAGGCGGAGGTAGGGACGTCTACTGAAAGTATGGGTGCTTCAGTAGGAACTGGAGAAGAGACGAGATGCTCCACAGGAGGAGTAGGAGGACGTTGTTCTGCAACGTCAGGTACGGGACTAGGATCATGGGGTATAAGTGGGGAACGAGGTTCCCAAACCAATGAAGAACGAGGAGAATCAAGGTCCTCATCGAGATGGGGTTCGAGAGCCTCGGGAGTGGGTTCGAAGTCTTCAGGGAACAAAGTTTGATTTTCATCGGGAGGCGATGGAATGGCAAGGGGTGAGGCTTGGTAGTGGCGGGACAGGAGTTCTCCAACGGTAATAGCGGGAATCTGGTCAGTGGGAGTGAACTCAATGGTCATGGTGGAGTGGGTTAAAGGGAGAAGACGGAGGGGAACAGGGCTTTATACTCAAGGAGAGCAGAGTCTGCGTTTTTCAAGTTCCATTCTGGGATCCAGGAGTCTTCCTCTGTGGAATACCCTTTCCAACGGATCAGGAAGGAACGGCATCCCTTGGTTCCGCGGTGGCGTATGATCTTCTCGATTTTGTATTCTTCTTCACCTTCTACAAGGTCCGGAGGGGGTTGAGGGTAGTTAGGGCTGTGGGTGTTGTTCTCACGGTACGGAGTTAGAAGTGATGCGTGGAAGACCGGGTGGATCTTCCAGGTCTTCGGGAGGCGGAGTTGGTAAGTGATCGGGGATAGTACCTTTGTGATGGTAAAAGGTCCTTCCCGTTTTGCGGTGAACTTCGGATTGGTGATAGAACGTTTGAGATTGCGGGCCTCGAGCCACACCTTATCTCCTAGGGCGAAGGGTTTAAAGGAACAACGAGTACGTGTGGCCATGGTTTGGCAGGCGAGTTCATGGGAAGCAAGGGCTTCGTCACGAGCGGCGGTGAGGGCTTTAAGCCGGGAATCTACGGCGGGAAGGGAGGAGTCGGAGATTACTGATGGTAGGGCGTGGGGTTTGTAACCCATCATCAAGAAGAACGGGGATTTTCCGGTAACAGAGTGAGGACGGTGGTTGTGGGCAAATTCGGCGTGGGAAATAGAATCTGCCCATGACCCAAGGTTAGATCCGCAGTAGATGCGGAGATAAGTCTCGACTTCTTGATTGACGTGTTCCGTCTCGCCATCAGTCTGAGGGTGATATGCAGTGGAGAGGGCAAGGTTATACCCGAGGAGTCGCCCAAGCTCTCGAGCGAAGGCACTGGCGAACTGAGGGCCGCGGTCGGAGATGATTTTGTCGTAGAGACCGAAGCGAAGGAATACTTTGTGGAAAAAGAGGTCGGCGACCCCTTCTGCGGTGATAGATTTCCTAGTAGGGCAGAGAATTACCCCTTTAGTAAGCCCATGGTCTACCACGACCAGGAGGGAATCCATGCCGGCGGGCGTGACCGGCAGGTCAGTGATCAGATCGCAGGAGATCTGCTGGAATGGGCGGGATGCGGAGGATTTGATGGACACGAGGGGTGGGGCAGAGGGGTGAGTGTTGGACTTCGATTGTTGGCATGTGGCACAACCCTCGACATAGCGGTGAACGTAGGAGGCGAGACCGGGCCACCAGAACTCGGCGGCGACAAGCTGGCGGGTTTTCAAGAAGCCGGAGTGACCGGCAGTTTCATGGTCGTGACAACACTGTAGAATAGAGCGACGAAGGGCGTCATCAGCGGGAACGTAGACGCGTCCTTGGTAGGTAAGGACGCCGGCTTCCATCTGCCAGTCGGCGAGGCGAGATCGGAAGGCGGGGGGAATCTCCTCATTCATTGATTGAAGAGCCTGTAGGACGAGAGAGTCGGACTGGGAGGATTCCTTGATCCGACTGTGGAGGGCGGAGTCAATGGCTTGGACGAAGATAGATTTGGGGAGGAGAGTCACTCCTTCGTTATCGAGGTCGGACTTCAGGAGAAGGTCCGGATGACGAGATAGGGCATCAGGGCCCGCAAGGAGAGATCTGGGAACGTGGATCATCTTGAGATCATAGTCAGCAAGGTCGATAAGCTAGCAGGCTTGGCAACGATTCAGGGTCTGGGGTTGGCGGAAGTATGTGAGGCTTTTGTGGTCTGTGAAGACCTGGACAGGGAAGGCAGAACCGGACAAGTAGTGCCGCCAGGCCTTAAGCCAGCGGATGACTGCGAGAAGTTCTCAGTCGTAGATGTCGTAGTTCCATTCGGCCGGGGAGAACAAGGAGGAGATGTAGGAACAGGGGTGCCAATTCCCATTCGCATCAGTCTGTAAAAGAATACCTCCACAGGCGTTTTTGGAGGCGTCGGTTGCGATGGCAAAAGGGGCCGAAAGATTCAGCATCTGTAGGACGGGCTTCTTTAGGAAGAGCCCTTTGAGGACGGAGAATGCCGATTGGCATGTGGGGGACCAGGACCACGCGGTGGTCTTCTTGGTCAGATTAATGAGTGGGCGTGCGATGTTTGAGTAGTCGGGGATGAAACACCAGTAGAAGTTGGCGAATCCGAGGAAGGAGCGGGATCCATTGCGAGGTGACCGGGTTTAACGATCATTCCGAGGTATTCAACCTCATCGGTGGCGAACTTACACTTCTCAAGTTTGAGGTGCAAGTCAAGTTCAGTCATACGTTGGAGGACGTGCTTAGTGCGCTCCTCGTGAGTAGCGGCATCAGGGGAGGCGATGAGGAGGTCGTCCATGTAGATGACGAGCCATCCTTCAGCGATCATATCCCTAAAGGAATTGTTCATGAATCGCTGAAACGTAGTGGGGGAATTACAAAGGCCGAAAAACATGACCGTAGGTTCGAAGAGCCCCTTGTGGGTGACGAAGGCGGCCTTCCATTGATGTCTGTCTTTGATTCGGACGTTGTTATATCCCCACCGAACATCGAATTTGGTGAAGATCTTAGCATCTCGGAGCTTGTCGACAAGATCGGAGATCAAGGGCAGAGGGTAGGCGTCACGAACGGTATGTTTGTTGATGTAGCAATAGTCTTGGCACGGGCGTAGTCCTCCGTCCTTCTTTTTGACGAAGAAGAAGGGCGAGGCTTGAGGGGATTTTGAGGGGCGGATCTTTCCGCAGTCAAGGTTTTTCTTTAGGAAGGCTTCGGCGGCCTCCCTTTCGGCTGGGGCAAGGGGGTATACCTTTCCGATTTTTGGGGTGAAGGTATCCTTGAGGTTGATCTCGTGGTCGTAGGGCCTCGAGGGAGGTACATGGTCCGTGGCTTCCTTGGAGAAGACGGAGGCGAACTCGGCATATTCCGAGGGTAGGACGGGTTTGGGTTTAGCCTGTTCAGCAGCCATAGCAAGTTCAGTAGCTTGGGTAAGTTTCCTGACATAGTGGGAACCTAGGGGGGCAAAATGTCATATCCCATATTTCGCCCAAGCCCAACTCCGGCATCTCCGGTGCTGTACACGCCAACTCCGGACCTATATCACTGTTCTTGCAACTCCGGTCCTCCGGAGTTGCCCCTCCATTTCATCTACCCTGTAATGTACATT
>QFEM01000844.1:0-21839 GCA_003316205.1 Boletus bicolor
ATGTTGGAGAAACTCAGAGTGCATGCAAAGAACGAGGGAAAGGTCGTGCGGAAGATGCCTCCTCTGGAATAACGGCCACTCCAGCCAAAGTCCAACTGCTCGAAAGTAATAAAAGCACCTGACTTTATGTCTGAGCAGACCTGGTCTCCAACCCGCGGAGAATATCTTAGAGCGAACAAGCTTGTATTGGTAAAAGTACCGCCACTACTATTCGGGGTATCCCTATCCGGTTTTCCACACTAGAGGGAACGACTGATATTCACGGCAAGATTGTTTTATGCTGGAGGAAGCAAGTGAACAAGCCCGTTTCGCAGGAGACGGGAAGCCGAGGGCTCGTGGGTGAATTGGTTGGGTATGTAGTACAGGATACGCATTCCGACACAAATAGCAGACTTAGGCCCTGTGAAATGTGCCATATGAATGGCATGCAGACGTGGACTGATCTGAACACACCAATGTCAATGCCTGCCATCTTGTACTTTGCCGTAGAAATTGTCAAAGAGAACGTAGGCAGTAAATGCGACCGCGGCTATCCCAAAGCCGGGAAACATGCTGGCGAACATGGCACGATTGGAGAACACGGGGTGTTTCCGCCATGCTTCTCTTTTGGCCCATGGATCACGGAAAAGTGGCAGGTTGGCCATGCTGTAGGACGCACAGACTGAGCACGACGATGCACGTCCCACTTAAGACGTTACACTGACCTTCAATACAGTGACCCCTTGGATGAAGTGAATGAGTCGCCGTTTGGTTAACTTTTCCCACATGTCCACAGTTTCAGAGTCACGTGCCTAGCTACTTAGGGCAGGCCTATCTGGACTTGTCATTTCAACTGTCACAACTTGCATCCTCCTTGACTTGCCTCTCTTTCCGCGTTTCTCCGCTTTCGTTGCCCGTCTTGATCCAAAGCCATCTTCTCCGGTCCATTTCCTGCGTTTTTCGATACTGCCATGTCCTCAGGCGATGATGAACCGCTTACTGCCCTTGCTGGCGCCAGCAGCAAGAGCTACGTCGCAGTCAATGGCAACGGTTACTCCAATGGTCATCCAGACGACTCTCCGATGAGTGAAGAAGACATGCCTTTAGTATGTGCCCGCTCAACGTACTATATACTACGTCCCCCCTATAATTTTACCTAGTCCCAGGCAAATGGTGTTCAGACGCCCAACAAATCACGACCGCGAAAACGTGCTGCAGTCCAAGACTCTGACAGTGAGGATGATGATGATGTCCCACTTGCTTCCTCGCCAGCTAAGAAAACCCATTCTGCTGCCCTACACCACGGATCGCACGCTTTCGCTCCCAATGGCAAGGCAGAAAGTGACAGCAAGGCCGCCTTGACCACCGTCACGCGAAAACGTGCCTCGAATGGCAAGGTCAAAGCGCCGCCAAAGAAGAAAGTCAAGAAGGAGGAGGGATCTGAGGCCATGGAGTCATCCGCTTCAGACGACGAACCCTTGACGAAGAAGCGCTCATCTGGCAAGGCAAAGGTAAAGCCCGAAAGCGATGTGGAGATGAAGGATGTCAAGCCAAAACGAAGGAGAGCTCCAAACAAGAAGGCCAAGGAGGAAGACCCCTCTTCCGAGACACCTCAGGCGAAAAAGAAGGGGAAGAAGAAAGAGGAAGAGGACGCCGAGGAAGTCTACCGGTGGTGGGAGGAGCAGGCCAACGGAGATGGCGAGGAGAAGTGGCAGACTCTCGAGCACAATGGTGTTATATTTCCACCTCCTTACGAACCGCTTCCCTCACATGTGAAGATGAAATACAAAGGTCTCAGTCTGGTCGTATCTTACGTTTTTCCAAACAACACTGACGATCCAACTCAGGCAAGGAGGTTGACCTCCCGCCAGAGTCCGAGGAAGTTGCCGGCTTTTATGCGGCCATGTTAGAGACGGACCATGCTCAGGACAAGACATTCAACAAGAATTTCTTCGAGGATTGGCTCAAGGTTCTGAAAGATTACCCTCCCGTAAGCTTTGTTTGGTTGCTCGTGGCAACTTGAGTGGTGACTCTTCGATAGCACAACAGGATTAAGATATCTGAGTTCGACCAATGCGATTTCCGCCCCATGTTTGAATATTTCGAAGCGGAGAAGGCCAAGAAGAAAGCACTGAGTGCCGCTGAGAAAAAGGAGCTCAAGAAACAGAAGGACACGATGGAGGAAAAATATATGTCGTGTCTCCTTGATGGCCGTAAGGAGAAGGTTGGAAACTTCCGCGTAGAACCTCCAGGACTGTTTCGCGGTCGCGGTGATCACCCCAAGAAAGGTGCCCTAAAGGTAAGAACCTCCACTGACCTTGGGCTGATTGGGGGACGAACCACTGACGTACGGAACAGTTCCGCGTTCGCCCAGAAGATATCACCCTTAACATCGGCGAGGGTGTTCCTATCCCTGTCCCTAACATGCCTGGGAACTGGAAAGGAGTTGTCCGTGATAAAACTGTGACCTGGCTTGCCAATTGGGTCGAAAATGTCAACGGCAACTACAAGTACGTGTTTTTGGCCGCGGGTAGCTCGTTGAAGGGCCAGAGCGACATGTCGAAGTTTGAGAAAGCCCGTGAACTCAAGGTATGAATCAGTGTCATTCCTAACGTGAAGTACTTATTCGCCGTCAGAGTCATGTCGCGAGAATCCGCACAGACTATCAAGCTGACTTGAGGAGCAAGGTCATGGCTGACAGACAGCGGGCGACCGCTATGTATTTCATCGATCGACTGGCTCTTCGTGCGGGTAACGAGAAGGGGGAAGATGAAGCAGATACGGTCGGCTGTTGCTCGCTGCGCTGCGAACATGTCACACTGGAGGCTCCCTCTTTCATCGTCTTTGATTTCCTCGGTAAAGACTCGATCCGGTACTACAACCGTGTCTCCGTTGAGGCACAAGTGTTCAAAAACATTCGTTTGTTCAAGGATAATAAAGGAGAAAATGACAACTTATTCGATCGCGTCAACGTAATTTTGCAGTTGAGCTCGCTGTGACGAAGCTGACTCTAACAACTTTCTTAGACATCTCTGCTCAACAAGCACCTCGCATCGTATATGAAGGGCTTGACCGCCAAGGTGTTTCGTACTTATAACGCATCCATAACTTTCCAGGAGCAATTGGACGAGGACATGCCGAAGACTGCTACGGTGCAAGAGAAGTTGAACGCGTACAACCACGCCAATCGTATGGTTGCCATACTTTGTAACCATCAAAGGAGTGCACCGAAGACCCACGAGCAATCCATGGGCAAGATGCGTGATCGAGTATGTATCTTGCCATGGAGATTGTCATGTAATATACTTAGCTGCCATCCAGCTCCGCTCCTTCAAGTACGAGCGAATGAAGCTGCGTCATGTCCTCTTCAATCTCGACTCCAAATACCAGAAAAAGAAGCTTTATGCTGATGATGAGTCAGACATAGACGATGAATGGATTGCAGAACATGAAGAAATATTGAGAAAGAAGGACATCGAGAAAGCGGAGAAGAAATTTGCCAAAGAGAACGAGAGACTCGCGGGGGAAGGCGGTGAACCCCTGGACGATTCTGTCTTAAAGGACCGAATTACCGTCATCGAGGCCGATTACAAGAGGCTTGCTAAGGAACGCGGGACAGGCAAGGCAGTTCTGAAGAGAGAGCGCCCCGTGGAGAAGATCGAAGAGGCTATCCAGAAACTAGACGAGAGGATCAAGACTTTCAAGCTACAAATGGATGATCGCGAGGCTGGGAAGGAAGTTGCATTGGGCACGAGGTTGGTTGCACTTTATGCCTCTGTCGTTGTGCGCGGTTTCCTGATTCATCGCCCGAAATACTACAGTAAGATTAACTACCTGGATCCTCGGTGATTGGTGCCATGTTGTCCGTCGAGTGGGCTACTGACGTCCTACCAGGATTACTGCCGCATGGTGCAAAAAGCATGATGTCCCTATTGAAAAAATATTCACCAAGACGCTGCTTAACAAATGTAAGCGACAATCCCTCTGCGTCAGTATTCGCTGGCTAATTTTATCCAAGTCCCATGGGCGATGGAAGCAGAGGCAGACTGGAAATTCTGAGTCGAGGCCGATTCTATATCATTATTTATGCGTCGGGTTGACCGCGAGTGGAAGGGACTCGACTGATACCGGCAGCAGCTGTTGCAACTTAATACAAGGACATAATCGTAGATAGTGTAGAGAAGACTCTGGACGTGTTTGGTCGAGTTTTTACACTCAAGACGTCGGCTTTCCATAAAGTGGCACTGCAATAGACAGCTCTGCAGCCAGACCACTTTCACGCTTTTGCCACGACCAACACGCTCCTTCCCTTGCATCATGAGCAGACCATCTGCGACGATGTCCTCTGGTCAATTTGTGACCAAGTCTGCCTTTGCAGCCCTTGCCGTTGAGGACCTGGAGGAATCTGAAGAGGAGCTCGTTCAAGAAGAACATGTTCAGCCGTCGTCGGACACGTAGGTCTTTTCATTCATACTCAAATATCTATGCACCCAACGCGCATAACTAGCACGGAACCACCCAAGTTGTCGAAATCACAACTCAAAAAGCTGCAAAAACATGCGCGCACAGAGAAGCGGAAACAAGCGAAAGCCGCAGCCAAGGCTACGACAGCGGAGAACTCACCGAGGGCCACCCCTTCGTTGGAACAGTCCATCGCACGCTCTGTCGTCTCTGACGAGGAGGGTCTCTCATCTGAAGCAGAGCATGCGCCACCTGGGTCTAGCATTGAGACCGACCAGGAGGACGTTCCCCCTGTCCCAGAACCCCCACGACCTCGTACTGAATTCAACAGTAATGTTTCAACGGCTGTGAAGTCCGACAGTACGTGAATGTTTGTCCGCAGCGTTTCTGTCCTGTTGATAGTCCACTCACAGCCTCAAGTCCTTCATTGACTGAGGTACATTCAAAACCTATAACGGAAATCCGGGAACTTACACCCCCGCAATCGCAAACGGATGTCGAGCGTGCCGTGAAGACTAAACAAGACGTTCAGGACGCTGAACGCACAAAGAAGCGTCAAAATCTGCTTACAAGGACACTATGGACGTTCATCATGATCGGAGGGTTTATGGGTAACGCTGGTCACCTTTCGATGACAAGCTTGAATGCTGACATTAGGTCAGGCCTTCTGCTCATGGGCCACGCGCACTTGGTCATCCTCGTCATGCTATGCCAAACGTTAGTTTACCGCGAGGTCACAGCCCTCTTTTCATTGAAGGATGTGTCTCCCGACACTGCGGAATTTGCAGTCAAGGGACACAAGGATCCGTGGAGCAAAACCCTCAACTGGTACTTCTTCGCCGTGACCAACTACTTCCTATACGGTGAAAGTATCATATATTACTTCAAGGTAAGTTTTACTCTACTTCGTTGTGACCTTGTGTTGATGTTGTCCTGAAGCACGTAGTATTCACTGATGGACAGCTGCTTCCATTCGCTACGAATCATCGTATGATCAGCTTCACTCTCTACACCATTGGGTTTATGGGCTTCGTATTGTCACTTAAGCGGGGTTATCTCAAGCAGCAGTTTGGCCTCTTTTGTTGGGTTCATATGAGTTTACTTTTGATCGTGGTGTCCAGGTAGGAACGTTACCTTCGAGCAGGGTCTGGGTCTGACGCGTTCTGCAGCCACTTTATTGTCAACAATATCCTTGAAGGACTGATATGGTTCTTTGTCCCTGCCTCGTTGGTTATTTGCAACGACGTGTTTGCCTACATCTGGGGTATCACCCTTGGCCGTACTCCGTTGATCAAGCTCTCTCCGAAAAAGACCGTCGAGGGATTTGTCGGTGCATTCTGGAGCACTCTCATCTTCAGCGTCGTTTGGGGGTCTTACTTCATGCGATTCAACTATATGATCTGTCCTGTCCATGACCTTGGTGTGAGTGTGTGGAGCAACGTTCAATGTGTCCCGAACCCCGTCTTTATCGCTAAAGAATGGGAAATCTGGGCTCCGTTGAGAGTCTTCTTGTCACAACTCGTGCGTGCTGCGTCTAGTGTGGAATTCATTGGTCTTGGGCTAAGCGTGTCATTTGCAGCTTGGCCGTCCCGTGACAGTCATTCCCTACGTCCCGTATCAACTTCATCTGCTTGTCTTTGCTATCTTCGCTTCGTTGGTTGCACCATTTGGTGGTTTCTTTGCTTCTGGTTTTAAACGCGCATTCGACATCAAAGACTTCGGTCACAGCATTCCCGGACACGGTGGCATGACGGATCGTATGGACTGCCAGTATGTTGACGTCACCACTTTGCACCGTAAAACTCACATATTGCTAGGTTCCTGATGGGAGTATTCACCTACGTGTACTACAGCAGCTTGATTCGAGAACATCACGTCACTGTGGGATCCATACTGCAAATGATAGTCAGCGGGCTGACCGTCGAAGAGCAACTGGAGTTGATGAGGGACCTGAAGAAGTATATGCAGGGAAGAGGAATTATGACCGTATGATCACAACACTCGCTATTCTAGTCAAGCAATCTCCAATACTATTATTACCCTCAGTAACTATCTCTTGAATGTTGATAATTGCACCCATCGCCTCCAGCAATGAAAGAATGTGTCAAGCGATCGCGAATGTTTCCCTCGAGGTTTTCATTGTAAGGAAAGCATATTTGTGGGCAATACATGCATGCTCATAGGGAGAAGTAGTGTGAAAACGGGGAAGATCAGCAAGCAAATGCTCCTCATGACCGAGGTTTTTCCTGATGATCATGATCGTGAGTGGAGAGTGAACAGATGGAAGAAGTTAAGATAATCCACCTTCTTCTCCTTCCAGAGTGCGAGGAGGCCAACGCCAGACACCTTCACAACCTTGAAGCGCACACCAGGAATATCACCCTTGGCTTTACCACTACGACCAAAACCAGAGATGAGGACTTCGTCGTTCTCGTCAACGAAGTTCAGGCAACCGTCATTCTAGCGCACCAGAGGCGATCAGCTGCATAGATGCAACGCACGGAGAGAACTTACAGGTACGAAGGCTGTGACTTTTTTACCGTTCTTAATTAGCTGTACACGGACACACTTGCGGATGGCGGAATTGGGCTGCTTTGCCTCAACACCAACTTTCTCGAGGACAATGCCCTTTGCGTGTGATGATCCTCCAGTGGGGGAGGTTTTGAAGACGTTACCAAGGGCACGCTTCTTGTATGACTTGTCCGCCTACACGAACAGAATGTGTGAGACCTGAGGTACTAAGTGATGAGTGCTGATGGAGAGATATGTACCCAGCGGTTTACGCGACGGTCATTGCGGAGTTTGCGAGCGGCTTGAAGTCCACGGGGTTTGTTGGCTGGTTGGGAAGTAGGTCAGTGACGGAGGCCTGTACTGTCAGGTATTCAACATACAGCCCATTCTTGAGGTCGGTGAGGTCGATGAGCAGGAGCTTGCCTCGACACCGCGCTGGGATACTCGGCGATTTCCGAGTACTATTACAGTTTATCAGCCACATTCTTCAGGTGATATCCCGCATAATAAATGTTACGTAATGACATGCGATTTATTTCCACGCAACCGTCCCTTTGCGTCTATCACTGACCACGTGCTGAGTGGAATCTTCGACATTTCTCTCATTCGCAGCCCGTGACCCAATATCTTCTATGCACAATGTTCTCATGCCAGGGTCGGGCCGTGTGTCGTGTGTATTCGGTTGCAAGCCTGAGTATTAATCTTGGCCATATATTAACTATCCAAGTCGATGGTCATGTGTTCGGCCTCAAATCCCTCCAGATCGCTTTCAAGTAGTTGCGTTTAAGTGCAAGTGACTTACACCGACATGTCCATTCAGTACTACCACCACGGACGGTTTCGTGTCGCAGGAGGAATTATTCCGGATGCTGTAACTGCTTATTGCACATACGGAGATCCCAAGAACCCTTGCATAGTCTTCCCCACTTGTTATGGTGGAAAGCTTGACAGTGCGTGGATTATCATTATGCGTGTATGAGCTCCACAGGGATGCTTGAATGAGGTAATGGTCTTCTAGGCCAGGAATATCTCGTTGGAGAAGGCAAGGTAATGCAGATAAGAATTTTCTGCTTCCTTTGCATGCTTATCTGCGCCATAGGTTTTAGACCCGCGAAAGTATTACGTCGTTACTTTTGCGCTCTTTTCGAACGGTGAAGTGCGTCGAGATTCCCTGACCTCTTTTCTTCGCTGATGCTCGATTGTGGGCCAGTCTTCCTCACCTTCCAATACTGTGAGTCCCAAAGGATTCAACACTATGTGCACGTGCTGAGCAAGCCTATCCAGCCGGCCCCGTACAATGGGCCATATTTCCCAGCCGTGTCTTATGAGGACAACATGTAAGCCAAACATCCGTTAGACCACGAATCGATTTTGACCATGCATAGTCGTGCCCAGTACACTGTCTTGACCCAGAAGCTTGGGATCCAGAAGGTCTTCTGCGTCATAGGGTTTTCAATGGGTGGACAACAGGTTTACCCCCAATGACAGTAGACAACCGGAATACTCACCCATATCCTTGACAGGCATACTATTGGCCAGTCGTGTACCCTGATTTTGTAGAAAGGTTAATCCTTGGATCCTTCACTAATAATCATTGCTCTGACTTCCACCCCCCCGGCAAGATTCGTTGCTATCTGCGGATCTGCACGGACGAGCCCTCACAACAAAGCGTATGCTACCACCGTCCGCAATTCTGTCATATCATGACCGCATCTTTCAGCTTCCTCGAAGGCCCGAAAGCGGCGCTGACAGCTTCTAAGGACTTTGACGATGGGCACTACAGGACCACGCCCCAACATGGAATTCGTGCCTTTGGTCGCGCATATAGTGCGTGGGCGTACAGTCAAGAGGCCGGTATCTTTTACTCTTTCTGTCGCTTGTCGCGTGCACTAATTGTCCCAAAGTGGTTCCGCAAGAAGCTTTACTTGTTTGACGGAACGTGAGTAGTTTTGGAACTGTTACCCCGAATCCACACATCCCTTTATATAGATACTCTGACCTTCACGTATTCCTGCGTGAGGAATGGGAAGCAGGATTCTTGACTGGCTGGGATGCGAATGATCTCCTTACTTTGCTACACACCTGGCAAGTCGCCGACGTTTCCGCGATCCGTGACAATGGAGACCTCGGAAAAAGTCTGAGCGCAATCAAGGCCAAGGGACTAATCATGCCTTGCAAGACCGACCTCTATTTCCCTGTAAGTCTTTATTAGACACAGGGGTTCTCTTATACTGATATCCTATTCATTTGAACAGCCGGAAGACAGTGAGAACGAGATGCGGTACCTGAAGTATGCAAAGCTTGTTGTTATCCCCTCCATCTGGGGGCACATGGGTGACGCTTCCTCTTTTCTGTTTTCCTCTTTCTATTGATGAACGTGCTACCATTGCAGCCGGAGGTGGTGTTAACACCGAGGACGACAAATTCCTCCAATCAGAAATCAAGAAGTTCCTGGAGGAGCTTTAGAAACTACATTTGCATGTAAATACAGTACCTGACGTTCGTTCGCAGGACCAGCGATAGGTCCCGACTTACCTTCCCTGATCCCACACCAAGTTATAACTTCAGAACAAATTACTGAGCAATGCGGGGCCCGAAACCCGCTTATCTTGTCCACGGATCAGATTTAGAGGTGCGGGTAGTAGCGATATAAGTTCCATTCCTCCCTTGAACACGGACTGCATAGCAAGGCTTACATGGCGGAACGCAACCTCCAATACTATCATCACGGCAGGTTCAAGGTGGCGGGTGGTGTCTTACCGGACGCCGTCACGGCTTATCAGGCCTTTGGGGACCCTTCCAACCCATGTGTGGTGTATCCAGCTTACTACGGCGCGAAGCTATCTCTAGGCGGTAGGTCTATTAGATCAGACACCGGGGTAAACACTAAACCTCTTCTCGACCCAGCTCTGGATGCTCTGGTCGGGGAGGACAAGGTATGGTGAGCGTGATGCTACAGGGGCCTTTGTTTATTCTGTCACAGGTTCTCGATCCAAGGAAGTACTACGTAGTGACATTTGCATTGTTTTGTAATGGAGAGGTTCGTTGTTGCCTATCTCTGCAGGCGAGTATTAATTCCTGGACTAATGCTGATCTCTGTCCGACAGTCATCTTCTCCATCTAACACGGTGAACAAGTCCAGATCTTTTTATCATTGCCTATACGAAACTTATGCAAGAAGTAACAGCCTCCGCCATATAATGGCCCATATTTTCTAGAGATCTCATACGAAGATAACATGTACGAGAGGCGACAACTAGTCCATATTATTGTTTATTCATTTGAAACCAACAGCCGAGCTCAATATGCAGTATTAACCAAAGTCCTCGGCGTGAAGAAAGTTTATTGTGCTTTGGGCTTTTCGATGGGCGGTCAGCAAGTGGGCCCATCGACAACAACACTGATTGGGTCTTCTAATTAATTTTGTGGCAGGCCTACCATTGGGCAACGGTATACCCAGACTTTGTAGAAAAGATTGCAGTGGTCGTTTCCGCAGCGAGAACAAGTATGCATAACAGATGGTCGGTTGCTTCACCTTTTCTATCCTGAGAGCTACTAGTGTAAATTGGCTTAGCATCTTGGAAGGTCCGAAGGCCGCTCTCATAGCCTCCAAAGACTTTAAAGATGGCCACTACACGTCGCCCCCACACCACGGTATCAGAGCATTTGGACGTGTTATTCTGCCATGGGTTTATAGTCAAGCGGTGAGAAGGCATACATCTGTTGGCGAGGAAACTTATTGAGAACTCTCAAGTGGTTCAGAGAACACAACTATCTGATGGGCGGACAGTGAGGGCCACACTGTTGACAGCAAAAAGGTCGCTGTACCAATGTACTGATGCTCTCGACTACCAGGTATCCTGATCTCTCATCTTTCATCCGCGGAGAGGGAGAGTCAAACTGGGTCCAAAACTGGGATGCGAACGATATGCTACACCTTCTCAATACCTGGCAAAACGGTGATATCTCGCAAGTTCGAGATAACGGTGACTACGAGAAGGCTCTCAGGAGCATCAAGGCAGAAGTCCTTCTCCTGCCTTCCAAAACGGATCTCTTCTTTGCGGTCAGCCCTTGTTTTATGTTAGTCCATCGTCCGCCGACTGATGGTTTCACAGCCCGAATACAGCGAAATTGAACTGTCGTTCCTGCAGAGAGGGACTTTGGTGCAGATTGATACAAACTGGGGCCACAGTTCCCAGAGCCAATCAGATGTTGATTTCATATCCGCACAGATTGGAAAATTCCTGGCTTGACTCCACAAGAGATAATCTTTCGTCTAGAAAGTTGGCTATTCTCATCAGTTACCATTATATATGATGAAGCTCCAGACATAGATGAAGGAAAACTTTCCGCTGGGTGTAAGCCCCGACTCCCACGATGGTGGGGGAGAGTTTTGTCCAGCAACAATTGGTCCTCCCGAGCGCATGCACGAAGCGCCGAAGCGAGGGAGCGCGGGCATGCCAGGGATAGACTACAGGTGATCGTAGATCTTTGTTCTCCGCAGGCGCCATCCATCCATCGTTGTCCATGCATGTTGTACACATCACGACAACTTGAACATGAGTTCATGTAAAAATCTGTATGATTACACGAGCTCTTGCAACTTGGCAACCAAGACAGGATTCTGACCCTGCTGTACTGTCAGATCTGGCTGGAGCCCAGTCTGGTCACCAGACTAGCTGGAGTCAGGGACCGGCGCCGCCGCTACCGATAATACTACTGGTAGCCTAGTGCGTTTTGCTCTTGGCACTATCCCACTGCACCCCTCTAAATTTATCGCATCAGCCTGTCCGTGGTCAATTCCCCGGACCGACTCTGGAGTTGACCATATGCCTTGCGAACAGACAGATATAAAAATGAATCGAAATGACCAGGTGGACAACCCCAGCCTTCAGGCTTACTATCTTCTCAGTCGCATCCGAGCAGTGGTCACTGGCATAACATGCAGTCACTAAGCGCAGAGATCAAATACTACCATCATGGCAGGTTCAGTGTGGCTGGTGGCATACTTCCAGATGCAGTCACAGCATATCAGACATATGGAAACCCCCAGAATCCTTGTATAGTATTCCCGACATGCTACGGTGCCAAACTGGCTCTTGGAAGTAAGTCAAATGAATGCTGTAAATCCTCAGTGGCGTTTTTAACCTATCTGCAGGCCAGGACTACCTTGTTGGTGAAGGGAAGGTGATCTAGCCCTTTCTACATGTACCGAACAGCGCGGTGTTCATAACCGTACATCGCTCTAGGTTCTTGACACCAAGAAATACTACGTTGTTACCTTTGCAGTGTTCTGCAATGGAGAGGTGTGTAAAATGATCAGCACTCACTTATCCTCTAACTGCGTCTCTAGTCGTCGTCTCCCTCTAACACTGTATGTGGGCCACGCCGTCCCGAATAAAACTGCACAGGAGGATTGTGACACATTTCCTTCGTAGCCTGCACCATACAATGGACCATATTTCCCATTTGTCTCTTACGGAGACAACATGTGAATTTTTCCGTGCTCATGCTTGTTACTTTGCTCATTTCACCTCGTAGCCGTGCCCAGCATGCAGTTCTCACCAAACATTTAGGAGTGTCGAATGTTTTTTGTGTCGTAGGTTTTTCCATGGGTGGCCAACAAGCGTATCACTGGCCCGTGGTGTTCCCCGACTTCGTGGAGAGATTTGTGGCGATTTGCACCTCCGCACGAACAAGCCCCCATAATCAATGGTTTCCTTTTTCTTAATTTTAATCAGTTAACTTGTTACTAATTGTTGCAAAGCTTCCTCGAAGGCCCGAAGGCAGCAATGTTGGCATCCAAAGATTTCGCCGATGGACACTACACATCCACACCACACCATGGCATTCGGGCATTCGGGAGGGTTTATTGTGCATGGGCATACGGCCAAACAGTTAGTACACGTGAAATTGATAATAATAAACATCCTCACAGTGCATTAGTGGTTCAGGGAGCATCAATACCTTATGGGTGGAGAGTAAGTGTCCACTATGTCTCTTGACCACCGGATATGCCCAACCCACGCTAGGTACCCTGACCTGAACTCGTTTGTCCGAGAGAGATGGGAAGGGAGATATTTACAATACTGGGACGCCAACGACATGGTTGCCCTACTCACGACCTGGCAGAAAGGAGACATCTCCATCATTCACGATGGTGGCGACTACGAGAAAGCGCTGAAGAGTATCAAAGCGAAGGGGCTAATCATGCCGTCGAAGACTGACCTTTACTTCCCGGTTCGTTGGCACGCCAGTTGGGCTTGTATTCTCGCTAATGTTCCTTTAGCCGGAAGACAGCCAAATCGAAGTTTCATATCTCAGAGATGCCACATTGCACGTCATACCCACTGTTTGGGGCCATGTTGCGGGAGGAGGAGCGAATCCCGTCGATGTCAAGTTCATCTCAGACAAGATTCATGCATTTTTGAATCATTGATGGGAGTAAAGACACGGGGCAACAGTAGCGCTGTATTAGTACTTACCAGTGAATATGTTCGGCATGCTAAGGTGGTGCATAAAACTCATCCTTCACGTTACTCGATGCTTAACGCTCATCCTTGGACCAACTTGATAATTGGCCAGAACTGAATTTGGACGACGATTTATACATAGTGAATTTGGCAAGCTACGCCTGGGTAGAGATTTCATTGTTACTACTACTAGTCACGTGTCCACAGAACGGATTGGCTAGAACGAGTTCCACGTTACACCAGGTTATACTTCGACGGTAGTCCTCTCCACAGCAATAACCTTCGCGTTGGCTCGTATTCTCTCTAATATGAAAGAATACCATGGTTTCCTGTTGGGAAATATGCTGTTACTCCCCGTGGTTAGCGTCGGTGCATTCTACTTGCCTGGCACTGCACCCCGCAATTTCGAGCAAGGGGAGCAAGTAGACCTCTTTGTCAACGCCCTCACTCCAATGTTGACGGGGAAGGATGATTCAAAGCTAGTGCGCTATCTTGATAGTCTAGATAATGTCACATTGACTCGGCCCTACTCGACCAGAAATCCCTGATCAATTGTGGGTGCATCTTGAATCTAGCCTATACTAGTCTGTCCTTTGCTAATGTGCACAATAATAAGATGACTACTACAATTCTGCTTTTCATTTTTGTCAACCAGAAGGCGGTCCAAAGAGTCAGCCAGAGTCTTTAGGTTCCATTCTTTTCGGGGACCGAATATTCAATTCACCATATGACGTGCGTATCGTCGTACTTTAGCAGGAGTCACTTAGCCTGAGTATACCTGCGCCAGATCAAAATGCTAGAGGACAATGGAACATGCCGCACCCTCTGCACCCAACAGGTACCACCGCAGGACGCAAAGTTCATAAATGACCGCATACGGGAGGATTATGCTCTCAACTGGCTGATAGATGGCTTGCCAGCAGCAGAGATGAAAAAGGATGTGAAGACAGGCGACATCTTCTATGACATGGGTTTCAATCTTGGCGATGACGACAATGAAACTCCATACTTGAACAACCACTATGATATTGTCTTGAGGTTTGCGCTGGGTGCCTTGCTCATAACATTGTCCTTACGCGATGGTATATACAGGTACCACGAACGAGATCCAGGCGTATATCGAGTAGTTGGCGTATTGGTGTGGCCATTTAGGTGAGCAATCGTTCCAGAAGTTCGTTGTCTTCTTTCCTGAATTCGTGCATCCTAAGCCGTGGTGGTCCACAGGAGGACGGGGACAGGCTTGATTGTGATGCTGAAGTCCAGCCTCTTATGCTTTCAGAGACGCAGACGACAACCGTCCGTTACACTTATCGAATCACTTGGAATGTAAGCTCTATATCAATGTTCTAATTTGTAGACATTAACATCACTGTCAGGAATCAGATACCCCATGGGTACGTGAACAACTGCTTTCAAGCTTGAAATTAGCTTAACGTCTCCAAGGCTACCCGTTGGGACAATTACCTCCACATCTTCGATCCAAGAATACACTGGTTCAGCATTGTTAACTCGATCGTGATCGTTGTTTTCCTCTGTGTTATGGTAGCCATCATTCTTGTGCGCACGGTCTCGAGAGATGTGAGCCCTTACCTCCTGCAAAAGAGAACAACTTGACACATCCTATCCTAGATTTCCCGCTACAATGCCATTGATCTCAGCGTAAGCTTTCTGTTATCTATTTCTAATACTCATTCCAACATTTATACAAATGTAGGAGGATGTTCAAGAGGATTGGGGATGGAAACTTGTACACGGAGAGGTATTCCGCACACCACGTTTGCCAATGCTCCTAGCCGTCATGGTCGGTAATGGTGCACAACTCTGTGCAATGTGTTCGGTCACACTTGGTATTTCGTCCAACTTGCTAGCATTTCAGGCTGTTTACATTATTCTTTGGACAGTTTTTGCATTGCTAGGCTTCCTTTCCCCATCTAACCGTGGTTCGCTCGCAACTGTAATGATGGTGTGTTGGTCCTTCTTTGGCGGGCAAGTAACTTTTCTGTTTCCCCCGTCATGTCTATCCTAAAGCAGCGACGTTTGGTTAATCAGAATCGGCGGTTACTATTCCAGCCGTGTGTATGCATCTCTCGGGGGTGTGGACCGCAGAAAGAATGCCTTTGTGACTGCCACGGTCTTGCCTACGTATGTTCGTGTGATCTCTTCCCTACCTTGAGCTGAAGCCAGGATGCAGGCTGGTTTTCATTGTCATTTTCCTGCTCAATTTTTTCCTTCTCATCGCTGGGTCTTCAGGAGCCGTCCCCTTCAGTGCGTGATTTTTCACACTGATCTTGTGATTGTTACAAACCCTCGATGCAGCAACGATGCTCCTCATCGTCTTGCTGTGGTTCGGAATCTCTGCACCCCTTTCGGCTATTGGTTCCTACATCGGATCGCGACAAGGGGTGCGTACCCCATCTGCCCGCATTTATTCTGTTGGCTCACAAGATAGATGCAGGGTGTCTCACACCCTGTGAGAGTGAATCAAATCCCTAGGCAGATACCCCCTACGCCTCGTTACCTCCAACCCTGGGTATGTCGCATGACATGCAATGTCTGAACACTTCTAAACATCAGAACAGGCATCCACATTACTTGCCGGTATTCTACCATTCGGTGGGACTGCCTATATCCGATGTTTTACTTGCGGTTGAATGTTGATTCTTCGATCCTCTTCCAGGTGCTGCGTTTGTCGAGCTGTACTTTATCATGTCAAGTCTCTTCGCTTCACGCGCATACTATGCATTTGGTTTCTTGGCGCTTACAGCAGGAGTAGTTGCACTGACGACCGGAACAGTCACAATTCTCTTCACGTACTTCGTTTTGTGCGCAGAAGAATATCGGTATGCCCTCCTCCCAGCTTCTGAGCACCAGCATCGTTATTAATGGAGGCCCCACAGTTGGCACTGGCGCGCGTTCATGACCGGAGGAGGGAGCGCATTCTGGATTCTCCTTTATGGTCTGTTTTATTGGGGCTCACGTCTCTCGCTCGATTCTTTTACCAGCGTTGCGCTATATCTGGGATACTTGTTTCTTATTTGTCTATTCGACTTCCTTGTCACAGGTGCGTCCTCCTTTCTTCACTCATGATTACTTTCTTCGTAACTCATTGTCTCCAGGAACGATCGGGTTCCTCGCGTCTTACTGGGTTGTGCGTAGACTGTATAGCGCAATTCGTGTTGACTAGCCTGTTAGACCTTACGCTACCCTGTATCCTTTGAATTGGACAACTCTTCTCGGAGTTCTAGTACGGTGTTGGCCAGCCCCTTGGTTCACAGGCTTCGTCGTTTGTGGGATTTCTCCGTCGTGGCTAGTTAGCCAAGGCAAACAGTTGTATGCAGTGACGTCTGGTATAACCATCCTGCGTCCATTCCGTTCACAAACATGGTCAACCTCCCTCTTATGAGGGCCCAAGCTTAAGATCTGGCAGTACACGAACTCCGCGACTTTACCCACAAACCGCGGAGTGACTCGCATCAAGAAACAAGAAATGAGTCCAATGCGTCAAAATAGATTACTGAGTACATATATCACATCCTTAGAAATACAACAGATCCCTATGTCATCAACTGCCCAACCGAACTATCAGCACACCTGGATTCTTTGGATCTGCCTTGACGTGGACCCCACGCCTGGAAGGCTGAATTAATGGTTGTCGAGAGTGGTTGTCAGAAATACTCACATCTTCATGTCCTTTTGTATTGCAGGTCTGAGTCGAGAAATGCCCCCATCGGAGTGAGTGCCTTGACCTGCCAAAGACCCGTGACACTAAGCTTGAGCTTGAAGTCTCGAATCGTGCAGAGGAAATCCACATACCGACGATTAAACGGATCTCAGAATCACCTCTTCGACGAGCTTCTTCGATAGCCTTATCAGAATAAGTTTTGGCTTCTTTCACGTAGAGACCATGAAGGTCAACTACACATGCAGATTTTCCCTGAAAAACGTGCAGCCAAGTTGCGACATCTCTTGTGGCACCTTACCTGGTTGTTTTCTGTGAACAAATTTATGTAGCTGGTTTGTCCATGAAATTATGAATGAGTTTACCTGTAAATATGATGGCACTCGCTTCAGCGTCGAGGCTTTCCTTCTTGAGTTCGTGGCGTTTGCGCAACTCTGATAGCGCCTTGGCGCGGGCATGGTCACCGCGTTGATAGGCCTCTTTGCTCTGTTGGAGACAATGGGCCATCAACTCGCCTTCTTGTTTGGCCCTGGCCCGAAGCCCGTGGGCTTCTAACGAAGCGTAATCTCTCTGGGAAGTGTCGATGCTCTCCCAGTGTTGCTGTTCATCGGGTTGGCGAACCGGTGGTTCACGCGATGGAGAAGGACTCGGCGGACGGTCATCTCGATCGTCCGCGAAAAACGATTGATATACTGCATAAGCAGCGATGACGCCTGCGGTCAGGTATTTGAACATGGAGAAGAGACAAGACGAACAGGAAGTGCTCTTGAATTAGCCGCGTGGATGCCGAGCTGGAGGTAGTCTCTGCACAGGATGTTGTACGTCATGGTCCGCATGCAAGTCCGAGAACAAAGCGCTGCGATAAAGCCTCGCCTCACTACTATTCAAACTACATCGAGTACAAAACATGCGAAATGACGGATAGCCGGGAAAAAAAAAAAGTACAAATGCACATGGAAAGTCCAACGAAGAGATGATTAATATTGTCCAGTATCCGAATTCAGTGTCCATAGGTCCGTGAGAATGGGGAAGTATGTGTAAAGAGATTCATGAGGTCGTCATTGTTTCAATTGCTGCATATATTCATAGCGGTCATGATGATGGTGCAAGGATAGTAAAGGGCGGGCTCCAGTTGCCAGAGTCACCAAAGACTGTAAGGAATGCGCAAGGTTACTTGTTGCCTCGGATTGGGTGCTGTTAGAGAATCGACTTACGAACAATCATCCAGTCGGGGTAAGGCTGGGTATCTGCGGGAATGGTCACATTGACCTCTCCGGCAGTCAGGGGGAAGCCTTGTGCAAGGGGATATGCTTGAGTTGCATTGCCATGGCGCAGATAGACCATGCCCTGAGGATTCGTGACCTCAGAAGGTTTAGAAGAGGTATCCCAGGTGACGGTGTAAGTGCCACCGGCGACCCAGATGCTACTGGCGTTTGGAGAGAGGATTGGGGGCACCCATACGTCACGCGCGACTGGCGAGACGACAGGGAGCGCAGAGACGAAAGAGAAGAGAGAGAAGATGGAGGCGAGAAGGAAGAAAAACATCATGATGGTCGTGACGAAGGATGTCGATGGGAAGGATGAGGAAGGGATATGGGATGAGACGAGTGTTTTATATAGAGGGGGCCGGAGGCAGTGGACCGCAGCCAAGTGTGACCGGGTGTGATCGATCGGGCCCAGTCGTGTCAAGTCCACTCAAAGTCCATTCCATCGGTACACTACGGCCCTACCATCTCCGGAGCATCGCCAATGGCGTCTCTCAAACGGAAAAGATCCCTCGACGGCGACAATGACCATGCATTTCCCATAATATCGGACGATGACGAGGACATCGACATAGCCTCTGCATTGACAGGTAATCGAGCCGCACAGCTCCCCCTCGACGAGGGCACCGACGACGACGAACTCGACGAATTCATTCACGACGCCATCGTCAAGAGGAACGTCAAGGGTGGAACACACTTGCTCAAGACAATAAAGAGTAAAGGAAACGGAAAGGGCGATGTCGGCGGGGGCAGTTTCCAAAGCATGGGTCGGTACTACACCTCAGCTTCATGCATCCTCTCTCACACCTGCCAGGTCTCCATCCGCCCCTACTCCGTGCGCTGACCCTTCAAGGATATCGTACTCCAACCCCGATCCAGCGTGCAACTATCCCCTCCCTTCTTGCCACTCCCCCACGCGATCTTGTCGGCATGGCTCGCACAGGTTCTGGAAAAACCCTTGCATACATGATCCCCTTGGTACAACGTCTCGGTGGACGTCATGTCCATGCCTTTGGCGCACGCGCAATCATCCTCGTACCAGCCAGAGAACTCGCCCTCCAGGTCGTTAAAGTGGGCAAAGGCCTCGCAAAAGGTTGGAAAAGTGAGGCAGTGCCCCACGCGGGTGACGGCCACGACGACGACGACGACAACTCTAAAATGGGATCGGGGGAGAGCCTCCGGTGGGGTCTGATCGTTGGCGGTGAAGGCATGAACGAACAGTTCGAGATGATCAGCGGAAACCCGGATGTGTTAGTTGATCGTTTCTGTATCCCATATTGTGCATCTAACATTAACCTGGATAAAGTATCATTGCAACCCCCGGTCGTCTCCTCCACCTTATCGTCGAGATGTCCCTCTCGCTTGATTCAGTTCAATATGTCGTCTTCGATGAGGCCGATCGTCTTTTCGAACTCGGGTTTTCTGTCGCCTTGTCCGAGATTCTCGCCCGTCTTCCTTCGTCACGTCAAACCCTCTTATTCTCCGCCACCCTCCCAAAATCCCTTGTTGAGTTTGCCAGAGCTGGCTTGCGGGATCCAAAACTCGTCCGGCTTGATGCAGAGTCCAAAATAAGCACTGACCTCCGGATGGCCTTCTTTTCCATAAAGCAATCCGAAAAAGATGCCTGCCTGCTCTCACTCCTGAGGGACGTCATCAAAGTTCCATTTGCCGGTAACGAACAATCCGAAGATGGCCTCGGCAAGGAATCGAAGAGGAAAGGCAAAGCAAAGGTAAAATACCCCACCCATACTGCACCCCACCAGACTCTGGTGTTCGCAGCCACGAAGCATCATGTCGAGTACCTCTCGGCACTTCTTACTGCCGCAGGCTACGCCGTCTCTGCTCTCTACGGGTCTCTTGTGCAATCTACACGGACTTTCCAAATGTCTCAATTTCTAGCAGGGAAGACACAAATTCTGGTCGTCACAGATGTTGCCGCGCGTGGGCTCGATATCCCGATCCTCGAGCACGTCATCAACTATGACTTCCCTGTCGGCGCGAGAATTTTTGTCCATCGTGTAGGGAGAACAGCTCGTGCGGGGAGAAAGGGGTGGGCGTGGAGCTTTGTCACACACAGTGAAGCCGCGTATCTATGTGATCTGCAACACTTTCTCGCACGACCGTTGCTCGGCGTCGCCGCTCACCCGTCGTCCGCCCGAGCCTCCGAGGAGCCGTACACGCAATCACTCCTACTCGGCCCATTTCCGCGGGACGCTATTGATGCCGAGGTCGAATATACCCGCACGCTACATGCAGCACACCACAGTTTACCCAGCCTCCGCGGTGTCATGGATCGTGGTCAAATGATGTATGAGCGAAGCCGAGGGAAAGCGAGCGCTGCGAGCTATAAACGGGCCAAGGAAATAGCAAAATCAGGGGACGGGTGGGCTGGGGATGGCCAAGGGGTACATCCTGTATTGTCCCTCGTGCGGCAAGCAAAGACAGAAGAGGCTGAGGTCATCACGTCAGCTGACGAGGGAAGAGAGAGAGAGGATAAAAGACTGGCAATGGTTCGGGCTGTGAGTGCATTCAAGCCTGCAGAAACTGTATTCGAACTTGGGACGCGAGGTAAAGCGGGAACTGCGAATGCCGCGTTGATGAAGGAACGTAGGAAAGCGCTGGCGAAAGCGGCAGAGAGAACCGTGGCGCCGGCATCTTCAACCGGAGTTGCTCAAGCCGTTGGACAGGAGAACGGAGATACATTGCCGCAGGGCGGCGTCGAAACGGAGATGGCCGATGAAGAGGACATTGTGGTATGCATAGTCCGTTATGTGACCAATGAATGGCTCGAGCTCACACATTCTGCAGGCTGTGTTCGAAACTTCGAACAAAAAGAAGGGCAAAGATAACTACCGCGACGAGGAGTTCTACATGTCGCACTATCACAAGGACGCCAACACCGAAAAGGGGTATGTCCCCTTACATCCTACGCGTATTGCCTGCTGAACTGGCAAATTACCAGATTCTCGCTTACTGACGGGGCTTCCTCGTTCGCCGCACAAGCCCACCAAGTTGCATTCGATATCACGGGGGATGTCACGGTGGCCGACAGACAGCGACACAGTAGAATGACGTGGGACAAAAAGAAGAAGAAATTTATAAAAGGAGATGGCAGTGGCGCGGACAACATTAAACTCGTGCGGACGGAGAATGGGACACGGCTTCCTGCGACCTACCGGAGTGGCCGCTTCGATGAGTGGAAGAAGAAAGCGAAAGTGACTATACCGAAGATTGGAGAGCGGGAAGCAGAGCGACCCGCTTCTGTACGCGCAAGTGGCGGAAGGCGATGGAGACACAACAAGGTCCTCGAGGCGAGGCCACTTGACAAACTTTCCAAGGACTACGAACGAAAATCGAGGCAACTCAGGAAGAAGGAACAGAGCACAACTGGTGGAGAGCGCGAAGGTTTGCTCGCGCGGCCGGTCAAAAGCACTGGAAAGGTATCGAAGAACAGCGGTAAACGACTCGGAG